>MCFE01000272.1:0-106019 GCA_002104905.1 Basidiobolus meristosporus CBS 931.73 | reverse complement strand
ACCCTAACCCTAACCCTAACCCTAACCCTAACCCTAACCCTAACCCTAACCCTAACCCTAACCCTAACCCTAACCCTAACCCTAACCCTAACCCTAACCCTAACCCTAACCTAACCCTAACCCTAACCCTAACCCTAACCCTAACCCTAACCCTAACCTAACCCTAACCCTAACCCTAACCCTAACCCTTCTCTTCTTCCTGCTAATTTTCCTAACCCAGGAATAATCCATCCATCTACCCTTGTCCATCCATCTATAAATTCTGACTTCTGGAATTTTTGCTCCTTCCTTCTCTTCTCCCTGCTAATTTTCCTAACCCAGGAATAATCCATCCATCTACCCTTGTCCATCCATCTATAAATTCTGACTTCTGGAATTTTTGCTCCTTCCTTCTCTTCTCCCTGCTAATTTTCCTAACCCAGGAATAATCCATCCATCTACCCTTGTCCATCCATCTATAAATTCTGACTTCTGGAATTTTTGCTCCTTCCTTCTCTTCTCCCTGCTAATTTTCCTAACCCAGGAATAATCCATCCATCTACCCTTGTCCATCCATCTATAAATTCTGACTTCTGGAATTTTTGCTCCTTCCTTCTCTTCTCCCTGCTAATTTTCCTAACCCAGGAATAATCCATCCATCTACCCTTGTCCATCCATCTATAAATTCTGACTTCTGGAATTTTTGCTCCTTCCTTCTCTTCTCCCTGCTAATTTTCCTAACCCAGGAATAATCCATCCATCTACCCTTGTCCATCCATCTATAAATTCTGACTTCTGGAATTTTTGCTCCTTCCTTCTCTTCTCCCTGCTAATTTTCCTAACCCAGGAATAATCCATCCATCTACCCTTGTCCATCCATCTATAAATTCTGACTTCTGGAATTTTTGCTCCTTCCTTCTCTTCTCCCTGCTAATTTTCCTAACCCAGGAATAATCCATCCATCTACCCTTGTCCATCCATCTATAAATTCTGACTTCTGGAATTTTTGCTCCTTCCTTCTCTTCTCCCTGCTAATTTTCCTAACCCAGGAATAATCCATCCATCTACCCTTGTCCATCCATCTATAAATTCTGACTTCTGGAATTTTTGCTCCTTCCTTCTCTTCTCCCTGCTAATTTTCCTAACCCAGGAATAATCCATCCATCTACCCTTGTCCATCCATCTATAAATTCTGACTTCTGGAATTTTTGCTCCTTCCTTCTCTTCTCCCTGCTAATTTTCCCACCCACCCACCCCATCTTACCCTCTTCTTCTTATTTCTTATGCCTTCACTCCATTCCCTTCAGATTTCCTTCCTTGAGGAAAGGCTTGCACTTGTTGAAGCTGAAAATGCTTTACTCAAGAAACAAGTTCAAAAGCTGTTTTCTGCCTTCTCTGAACTGCAAGAATCTATTGTCTCTCTGCCAGCTGTTCCTGTCAACAAGACTCCCCAAGAATCATCTGCTCCTGCTCACTCTTCCTACTCTGAAGCTGTCAAAAAGCCTGTTCCTGCTTCCTCAAGACATCCTGCTGCTTCTCCCAAGACTAAAAGAAAGTTTCCTTCTACTTCTGATATGCCTCCTGCTACTGACTGGGCTGTCTGCTACTTTGCCAATGTGGAGTTCATTCCTATATCTGAGCATAGGATGTATCTCAAGCAACAAGGTTACAATTTATCCAAGATTGTTAACATGAGATTTATCAACAATCACACTCTGGAGGTAGTACTTGACAAAAGTATTGCTAAAGAGTTCTCTCAAAATGTCTCTGACCAGTTTTACTGGGAACCTACTGACCATGCCTTTAAAGAGTTTCCTGATTCTCCAGTTTACAGGACCTTCTCATTAGAGGAATCTCTGCTCTCAAGATTCACTTCACTTATCAAAAACTCCCCTTCACCTGCTGTTACCCACTTCCTCAAAGATTATTATATCTCTCAAGCTTATCTACTTCACTCCCCCATGAACCTGAACTCCAGTGTACTCTGGGATACTGCCTTAACTTTAGCTTAGATTTATTCATATTCAACTTAGTGTTTACTTTGGGAATCTTCTATTCCCAGCTGGCTTCTTTATTTGTAGTTAGACTTGTCTGCAATCAAATAAAGATTTCACCTACCTTGGTGACTTTCCCTCCCCTAACCCTGCCAGCCAAAGCTTCAGTATCACAGACACAGGACTTTGCCAACTACCTATCCTTGCTTACAGAATATGCATTTCCCAGCTTACCTGCATGGATTTGTGATGATATAAATGCATTATGGCTATTTTACCAGCATTTCATCATAATCACTGGCTGTCTGGCCCTGCCCACCAAGTCCTACCAAAAGCCATCTGCAAACCAACTTAAATGGAAATCCATCATTTCTGCCTTAAATTCCAGCTACCTATGTTTCCCTAACCCAAAAACACAGAACCTCCTGGAAAGCACAATCTCCTACTCCAAGTCACTACAGATCACTGAGCATACTAGATTATGGGCTCATATCATGGATACCTTGCCCTTAGTAAATATGAATGCCACCACAAGGTCCATATCAAGAGTATATAAAGCCATGAGACCCCAAGCAAGAAGTATACCATCACCAGACAAACTGGCCCCTATATTCTTTGATTCAACCGTGCATCCCACTCCTCCTTTCTACCATACTGGTAACATATCTAGCAGTCCAACATCTCCAATTTTGGTTTCAGCAAAGCTTCTGGAGAAAATTTTAAAGAAGCTTCCTGCAAATACTGCACCTGGACATGACTTGATTACCTACGATCTACTCCGGGTGTGCTACTCCAAAATGAGTCACTTACTTCTCCCATTCTACTCTATCTGTGCCCAACAATTGACTACCCCAAAGGCCTGGTCACAGGCAAATGTAATACCCTTATACAAAGGGAAGGGGAAACACTCACTCCCAGGTTCTTACCGGCCAGTTTCACTCCTGCCAACCTGCCGGAAAATCTTTGAGCTTATAATTGCAAGATCCTTGCAATCTCAACTATATCCATTCCATCCTTCTCAGTTTGGCTTCTTGCCCAAACTCTCCTTGGATATGGCTGTAGTGCTAAGCCATGATCATTCACTTCAATTCTCATTGCCAACCATTCTGTTTGACATTACTAAAGCCTTTGACTCTGTGGACAGAGCTCTGCTTTGGAGAAAGCTATTAGCAGTTACCACACTACCAATGACCCTTCTTGTACGTTCTCTATTTTGTGAGAACTCAGCCAAAATTTTGCATCCAAGTTGTACATCAGAGACTTATGAGGTTCCAAATGGAGTAGTCCAAGGATCTGTACTAGGTCCCTTACTATTTGTGATATTCCTACATGACTTTCCTTTATTTCCAAAAGGCCCCTCACCAGACTCTCCCTATCCACTACTAACTCTCTATGCGGATGATATCAAGATTGCTACTCCTAATCCCATAGCAGACACTGCCATCATTGAGAAGTACTTGGCTGCCAACAACCTCTCACTCTCAATTTCCAAGACAGTCCCAATTGGATGCACTACAACTATACAGAACACTAGCATTCTGCCACAACAAACTGCAATATATCTAGGTCTGCCATTTTGTCAACATGGGATTGACTCAAAGCTCCACCTGAATAATAGGATCCGTCTTGCTCAACAGGCTCTCAAAAAGCTTCTGGTAGTAGTCACTCCAGACACTCCAATTCAAAAGATCCCTATACTTCTGAAGCAGTATGTACTGCCGGTACTTGAGTTTGGTCTCCACATTATACCCCTAACCTCCAGAGAACTTCACCGCCTGGATAAATTTCTCCATCAGTGTATCAGATCCTTGGTACCTTGTCTTCCAGTATCTCCCTATATCCATGCAACTAATGGAGCCTTTGGCTTCTACCCATACCAAATCCGAATGGTCTATCTCCGTGCTTCCTTCCTAGTCAAACTTCAGAAATCACATAACCCCTCCATCAAACAATGGCTTCAATCTAACTCCTCCCTGAAATCTTCTTGCTGGCACACCCTGGTTGGCTCTGCTGTAGTAACAGAGCTTGCTTCAAAACTTCAAAAAGCTGAGAAACCAAGACTACTGGCTCAGGACCATCTAAGATCTATGTGGCAGAGCTACTTACAAGTCCACACACCTTTCCTACTACACCTAATCCCAGGCTGGGTTCCAGTCTTGGATTATATTGATCAGAAACATCTACAATTTGTACTTCCCCCAAAACCCCTGAATTTTATATTTACCCCTGATGAGCTTTACTTTATTGAAACAAACATTAGAGATGAAACAAAACATAAATTAGATTATTTATTAGAGAGGTTCTAGACCTCTTAATTGGCTTCTTTATTTGTACCTAGATTAGATCTTAACTCAAATAAAGGTTTCACCAACTTGGTGACTTTCCCTCCCCTAACCTAACCCTAACCCTAACCAAGAACACTTAGCCTTGTGGTTATCCCTAACCCTTCCATACCCATGGTTGTGGGTTCAAATCCTGGATCCAGCAAAATTTGATTAATAAATTGATGTGTGCTCATTGGGAGATGGCTTGATCAACCATCGGGCAAAGTAAAGGCTCTGATTGGCTGAAATCCTTGAAATGCTACTTGGCCAGATTTGCCTAGTAAATTTGGCCAGTGATCGCCCAGAAATACATCTCAGTTCCCCCAGTCTACTGGCCATTCCGGCCACAATTCAGCTACCGCAAACCAGTATAACTTAGCTCAGATATATTCAGATTCTCACTTCTCAGGCCTGGCTTTCCAGGAAACCACTCTCAGACCTAGCTAACTAGGAAATATAGTACCACTCAGCTTCTCAACTCTCAGACCTGGCTTACCAGGAAGATATCTCTCAGACCTAGCTTTCTAGGAATAACTTCAGATTAACTTGGCTTCTTTAGATACTTGTCATAAGTAAATAAAGATTTCACCACTTGATGACTTTCCTCCCCCTAACCTAAGCTCAGGTTTCTGCTACATATCTTGGCTTTCCTTTCCTTCCTACTGGACTAGACTCTGGAGCACACCTGAAGAAGAGAATTATCCTGGCAAGACAGGCACTCCACAAGCTACTGGCTGTTACTCCTCCTACAACTTCAGCTCCCAGCTGCCTCCTTCTACTCAAGCAGTTTGTCTTCCCTGTCCTGGAATTTGGCTTACCACTTCTCTCTCTTACTTCTAGAGACTGCACTAAGCTTGACAAGTTTGCAGTATGGTGCATTACCTCCTTGGTGCCTCATTTGCCTGAATGCCCCTACAGACATGCTATTCTTGGTGCTTTTGGGTTTATGCCCTATAAGATCAGACTTCTCTACCTTAGAACCAGATTATACCTCAGACTTCACAACTGCAACAACCCACTGATTAAGGCCTGGAAGAGAACACACCACACAACACCTGGCTCCTGCTGGAGAACTATACTTGGAGATCCTGAAGTCAAGAAGTTTGCTCACTATATTCTGCAGTCAGAAAAACCCAAGCTGGCCTACCTGAAGTACTTGACAGACCTTTGGCAGCAATATCTGCAGCAGCACACTCCCTTTATGATGAATATCAATCCTTATCACATTCCCCTCATTAATGTTGTTCACAAGTCATTCTTACCTCTCTTACTACCCCCCTTCCCACTGAACAGTGTCTTGAGCACTGAAGAACTATCATCACTTCTTATTAACTTACCTACAAATTCCCCTCAGCTACACACTCTTGTATCAAAGCTACAACAGTAGCGCTGGCTTCTTTGTTTCAACTGAAATAAAGATTTCACCTGTTGGTGACTGTCTCCCCCCTAAGGATTTCTACCTAATTGTATACATGCTTGATTATCTTGAATAAAGTAATAGCGTTTTTGACATAGGCCTAAATCTGTAAAGAGCTTTCTTAACCACATTGCTTCTTTTGTAGCTTCACAGGCTGCCATATACTCTGCCTTGGTAGTAGAAAGTGCTACAGTTGGTTGCTTTCTTGAATTCCATGAAATTGCTCCTTTACAGTAAAGAAAGGTGTATCCTGTGGTGGATCTTCTCTCTTCTAAATTTTGTCCCCAATGTGCATCAGAGTATCCCACAAGATCTTGTTCTGAGTCCTTATAAGTGTATCTTGAGCAAATATCAGCAGTTCCTTTTAGGTATCTAAAAATCCGCTTAACTGCTGCAATGTGATCAGATCCATAGTTCTGATTATGTTGGCTGACAACTCCCACTGAATATGAGATATCTGGACGTGTTCCAAGCATGATATACATCAGACTGCCAACCATAGATTGATAAGGAAAGTCAGGGCTTTCTGATGGCACCAAGCTCTCTTGATTTGGTTGAGTTTTGACCAAGTTAAGGTTTGTCTCCATTGGGGTAGCTGCCGGTTTACAGTCTTCCATTTTGTACTTCTTTAGTATATCTTGAATATACTTGGATTGGCTTAGGGTAATAGTCTGGGTACTTCTGTCTATGGAGAACTTAATCCCTAAGTAGTAACTAAGTTCTCCTAAATCAGACATCTTGAACTCCTTAGATAGGCTGGATTTAGTCTCTTCCAGTGTTTCTAGGTTCATTGGTGGCTATAATAAGATCATCCACATATAGAGCTAATAGAACTGGATTTGCTCTATCTGGCTTATAGTATATACTATAGTCAGCATTACTTCTTTTGAAACTCAAGGATTCCAAATAAGAATCTATCTTGCAATTCCAGGCTCTCGGTGATTGTTTGAGACCATATAGTGACTTTTTAAGCTTGCAGACCAAATGGGGGTTATCTTGGTCAACAAACCCATCAGGCTGGTCCATATACACGTCCTCATCAAGTTCTCCATTCAAAAATGCAGTTTTTACATCCATTTGATGAATAAAAAACTTATATTTGGCTGCAATAGCCAATATTAATCTGATGGAATTAAACTTGGCTACCGGTGCAAAGGTCTCAGTATAGTCAAGTCCTTTTGTTTGAGAGTATCCTTTGGCTACAAGTCTTGCTTTGTATCTTTCAATTGTACCATCAGCCTTGTATTTTGTCTTGAAGACCCATCTGCATCCAATTGATTTTTGGTTGATTGGTAATTTGACTAAGTCCCAAGTTTGATTTTCCATCAGGGCCTGATATTCCTCAGTCATTGCAGATCTCCAAAACTTTGTCTGAGGGCTATTTAGGGCCTCTTTTACAGTCTGGGGTTCATCAATATGGACTGAATAGGCATAGGCTAAGTTTGTACCCTCATTGATATAGTAATTTGGGCTATTTCTTGTCCGATTGGATCTCCGGGCTTTAATACTGGAATGATCACTTCTGGGATATTCCTGGGCACTGATTCTGGCTGAACCACGGTTGTAGAGTCCTCTGGAGTGAAAAAATTTCATTGTTTTGCTCTGATTCAATCCTGACAATTGGTGGACTTGAGATCAAATTTTTGTCATCATCTGATGTCATTTTTTGTGAAAATTTTGAATTTTCATCAAACAACACATCCCTGGACTTGATCAGCTTCTTTGCTTTGGTATTGTAGAGTCTGTATGTCTTACTCTCATTGCAGTAGCCCAAAAATATGCATTTTACACTTTTTGGCTCAAATTTTGACTGATTTCCGGCCAGTTTTTTGGCATATGCTGTACACCCAAATATTTTAGATGTTCTGCACTTGGTCTGTATCCATACCATGCTTCAAATGGAGTAGAATCACAAAGTATTCTGTTGTAACTCCTATTTTTAAGATATACAGCAGTGGCAACTGATTCCGCCCAAAAATCATAGGATAATTTTTGATCATGGATCATAGATCTTGCCATATCAATTATTGATCTGTTAGCTCGTTCTGCTACTCCATTTTGCTGTGGGGAGTATGGTACAGTAGTCTCTTGCTTTATCCCATGAGTTTTGCAGAAGTGGATGAAGAGTTTTGAGGTATATTCTCCACCATTGTCAGAGCGTATTTTCTTGATTTTTTCACCAGTTTCTCTCTCCACCATGGCTTTAAACTCCCTGAGCTTAGACAGAGCTTCTTCCTTTCTCTCCATGAAGTAGACCCATGTGTATCTTGTATAATCATCAATAAAAGTGATTAAATACTTCATCCCGCCGTAAGGATAAATTTTGCATAGGTCCACACAGATCTGAGTGAATTAGATCTAATTTTTTCTTAGTTTTGATTAACCCAGAGCTCTTGAACGGTTGTCTGGCTTGTTTCCCATATATGCAGGCTTCACAGTGCTCCAAACTAGCTGGGGGATCAATTTTCACTCCAGAAATTAGCTGATCTTTGATCATTTTACGCAAATAATCAAAATTGATGTGTCCAAATCTCCTGTGCCAAAGCATTGGCGTTTCTTCATTTAAGTTACTTATATTGGCTTCCAGATATGATGGAATATAAGTCAACTTGTATAGATTCTGATCTCTGATGCCCGAAGCAATATGGGCACCATTTTGATCAGTGATCCTGCATCCAGAATTGTCAAAACTGAAACTGAGTCCTTCTGCTGTGGCCTTGCTTACAGAGAGTAGGTTCTTGGCTATTTCTGGTACATAGAGTACTTCTTTAAAGGTCAGTGTATGGCTGCCTTCACTGCTTCTTAGGTTTACTTGGATAGTTCCTTCTCCCACTGCATCAAGTGTTCTATTGTCACCCATGAAAACCTTCTTAATTGGAATTTCTTGATATTGGGTAAAAAGTTCTTTTTGGTGTGTAAAGTGCTGAGAAGCTCCAGAGTCAATATACCACGTCTGAGAATCCTTGTTTGTGGTCATATTTGGTGCAGATATGAATAGTCTATCTTCAGTTGTTGCAGCATTTCCATATTCAGGCTTCTTTTGCTGATAATCTCTCTTTTTGAAACACCGGTCTGATGTGTGTCCTTTCCTTTTGCAGTAGTTGCAAAATAGGTTGCTGTTGCCTTTGTAGGGTCTTGGGTACCTCCTTTGTTGGTTATCATTGCTTATTAAAGCATTTTCATCATCCTTCTTATTGGCGCTTGATTTTCTTAATTTTTCATCCAGGAGCCTTCCGTATACGTAATTTAAGGTCAAATCTTCAGTTCTGGACTCTAGGGCTGATACAAGGCCCTGAAACCTGTCTGTCAGGCTATTCAGGATGGTAACTATCACATCCTCATCAGTAGTTGGTACGCCCACAGATTCCATCTCATCTACCAGCAGGGTAATTCTGTTAATTAGATTTTTCATTTCTTCTCCTGGCAGCATCTTTGTAGTAAAGAATTTTCTTCTCAGATACATTTTCTTGGCAGCTGAACATGACTGGTAGGTGTCTTCTAATGCTTTCCAGGCATTCTTTGCCATTTTTGCTCTTGAGCATTGAATTAGCAATTTGTCCTTGACATTAAGGCAAATGCAGTTAAAGGCACTTTGTTCTTTCTTCTGGTACTTCAAGGCTTCCTCTCCCACGTTTGTAGGAGGGCATTCTTCTCCCATGACAATATCCCAAAGGCCTCTTTCTTGTAGCAGCATCTTCATCTTCACCTTCCACACTTGGTAGTTAGATCCATCCAACTTTTCAGCAGAGGGAAAAATTCCAGTAATAGCAGTAGTAGACATTGCAGAGAGTGACAGCTTGGGGCTCATAACCTGTTGTAAGAGTCTTGGAGATATTGGAAGTGATTGGGAGAACAAGTAGATTATGTGGTTTTCACTTAATGATTTATTGAATGTAAAAGTAGTATTTATACTTTTACCTGGTCTTGGCATTACAAACACGTAGAATAGGTTAAGGAAGGTCCCAAGAACATGTGTGCAAAGTTTGGGGCTGTTTGGACAACTTTGAGAATTTTCATGTTCTGGGTACCTGGTATTTTGGTGAAAATATTCTAAGTAAATCCCGACAAGGAATTTGGTCAGTATTCTCTAGGATTTGAGGGTAATGATCTAAGTGACTAAGTTAGGTGAATATTTAGGTGGAAATACAAATTTTTACAACAACAAGGGTAAAGGAAAGCACCTGGATCCTAGCTCCTACAGGCCAATATCTCTGCTGCCCACCTGCATAAAGGTGTTTGAGCTTCTGCTTACTCAGGAGCTCTACTCTGACTCCCTCAAGTTTCACCCTGCACAGTTTGGCTTTGTTCCTGGCCTCTCCTTAGAATATGCAGTCATACTTAGCCAAGATCACTCTCTCCAGTGCAAGTATCCCTCTGTTCTGTTTGATATTACTAAGGCCTTTGATTCAGTTGACAGAAATCTGCTTTGGTCCAAGTTGCAATGCTTCTCCAGTACCTCTCTCACCCTCCTTGTCAGGTCTCTGTTTCTGGATCCACAAGCAAGAATTCTGCACCCAAGTGAGCAATCAGCTGTGTTCTCAGTTCCTAATGGAGTGGTTCAAGGCTCTGTGCTTGGTCCTATACTGTTTGCCATCTTCCTGAATGATTTCCCAAGACTCTCAGCTGACTGCCTGGTTACTCTCTTTGCTGATGACATCAGAATATCCTCCTCCAATGTGCAACAAGACTCCCAGACCATCCACCAGTATCTGCAGAAGAATAATCTTCAGCTTTCCATTGCAAAGACAGTACCTTTGGGCTCTCCCATCAACTTGGAGAACTCCACTCTACCTGCTCAGGTTTCTGCTACATATCTTGGCTTTCCTTTCCTTCCTACTGGACTAGACTCTGGAGCACACCTGAAGAAGAGAATTATCCTGGCAAGACAGGCACTCCACAAGCTACTGGCTGTTACTCCTCCTACAGCTTCAGCTCCCAGCTGCCTCCTTCTACTCAAGCAGTTTGTCTTCCCTGTCCTGGAATTTGGCTTGCCACTTCTCTCTCTTACTTCTAGAGACTGCACTAAGCTTGACAAGCTTGCAGTATGGTGCATTACCTCCTTGGTGCCTCATTTGCCTGAATGCCCCTACAGACATGCTATTCTTGGTGCTTTTGGGTTTATGCCCTATAAGATCAGACTTCTCTACCTTAGAACCAGATCATACCTCAGACTTCACAACTGCAACAACCCACTGATTAAGGCCTGGAAGAGAACACACCACACAACACCTGGCTCCTGCTGGAGAACTATACTTGGAGATCCTGAAGTCAAGAAGTTTGCTCACTATATTCTGCAGTCAGAAAAACCCAAGCTGGCCTACCTGAAGTACTTGACAGACCTTTGGCAGCAATATCTGCAGCAGCACACTCCCTTTATGATGAATATCAATCCTTATCACATTCCCCTCATTAATGTTGTTCACAAGTCATTCTTACCTCTCTTGCTACCCCCCTTCCCACTGAACAGTGTCTTGAGCACTGAAGAACTATCATCACTTCTTATTAACTTACCTACAAATTCCCCTCAGCTACACACTCTTGTATCAAAGCTACAACAGTAGTGCTGGCTTCTTTGTTTCAACTGAAATCAAGATTTCACCTGTTGGTGACTGCCTCCCCCTAACCCTAACCCTAAGTTTCTGTATAAGATACATTTGCTTGGCAGCTAAACATGACTGGTAGGTGTCTTCCTATGCCTTCCAGTCATTCTTTACCATTTTTGCTCTTGAGCATTGAATTAGCAATTTGCCTTTGACATTAAGGCAAATGCAATTAAAGGCACTTTATTCTTTCTTCTGGTATTTAAGGATTCCTCTCCCAGGTTTTGAGGAGGGCATTCTTCTTCCATGACAATATCTCAAAGGCCTCTTTCTTGTAGCAGCATCTTCATCTTCACCTTTCACACCTGAGAGTTAGATCCATCCAACTTTTCAGCAGAGGGAAAAATTCCAGTAATAGCAGTGATAGATATTGCAGAGAGTGACAGATTGGGGCTCATCACCTGTTGTAAGAGTCTTGGAGATATTGGAAGTGACTAGGAGAACAAGTAGATTATATAGTTTTCACTTAATGATTTATTGAATATAAAAGTAGTATTTATACTTTTACATGGTCTTAGCATAGCAAACATGTAGAATAGGTTAAGGAAGGTCCCAAGAACATGTGTGCACAGTTTGGGCTGTTCGAGCTTATCTAATTTTCATGTTCTGGGTAAATATTTTAGGTAAATCCCAACAAGGAATTTGGTCAGTATTCTCTAGGATTTGAAGGTAATGATCTAAGTGACTAGGTTAGGTAAATATTTAGGTGGAATTCCGAATCTTTACAACAGATAAGCCATTACTTCCTGTAGTTATCCCCCCAGTGGCACTTAACTCACTTTTTGCTTCATTTGATCTTAGTGGCCTTTCTTTCAAGCTTTTGCAAAGAATCCTTCTCTTTATTCAATTGTAAAAAAGGTCCCCATGTAGCGCTTGGCTTCTATATTCTGAACTATTCAAATAAAAACTTCACCTGCTGGTGATTGTCATCCCTGCTAACCGCAAGTGCTATATTTGCAAGCAATATCAAACCTTTTCTCACCATCGATACCAAACCTGCATCATGGATGGACTTCCATCACTGGTGACATTTTCCCCAAACAGTTGCGGCTATAGTATATATAATGAGTTACTCTCTATATAAGTCATATCTTATCAACTTGAAAGTTGCAAACGCTGATATTCCGGTATAAAGGTTACACTAGTGTAAGATAAATATCTCATGAATACAATTGGTCTCAGTGTAGCTAGTATACTTCATCAAGTATTGGATGAGAAACAACACTCTTATTTATCAAGTATAACAGGTCTCAGTTTTGTGCAAGATTCCACGATGCCAACTTGGGCACGATATCCCACATGCCAAGCCTTCACAAAGCTAACACAGAAGTCACTCATAGTTACCTCTTAATCATGTTTAGAAGGATTATTCCTTTTGCTTATGATTGCACTACTGCTATCAGACCTCAGGATACTGTAACTATTGCGACACTCCCTTAGGAGCAACTGGCTTGAGCTGAAACCTTTAGAGGTATATATTAATAAACCAGTAGAGTGACGATTTCACACATCGGCAGCCTGAATTTCATAATTGGTGGTGCCACAAGTACATCTGTTCCATGTGAGGCGGCTTAGCAACTCCGATATCTATTAGTAGGAGTTCACATATCAACAACCCCGGCCTCAGTCCCAGAACAGTGAAAATTTGATATATAACAAGAGAGCGTTATGAATATGCCAGTCGAACTTAAAATGCTCTTGTCAGCCTTGCTCTCAGTCATTGTAATTGCTATTGTTAAATACGTTTGGTTTAGCTCTCCACTTCCCAAAGAGCTTCGATCCCTGCCCAAAATCAATGATTTTGTTGTGGTGATTCGCCTACTTGGCGGAATGGGGTTCCAGGAGATCATTGATAAATACTTTGTTCCCAAGTTGCGAACGTATGGGATCGCCAGGGTAAGTGCCCAGGCATACGATTGGTATACAGAGCAACCTACTATACAACGCGCCACCATATAGACCTACATTAAGATGAAGCCTGGAGTCATGGTACTGTTACGCTAAAGCAATCCAGGATTCGGGCTCATAGTTTAAGCATGCTCCTCTCTCCCACAGGTCTCCAATTTGGAGTATCTGAAATACATATACAAGCATCCTGGCAGGTACCTTCACGTACCACACAGTCCAACAATCCACTCTAATCAGGCACGGGCTTCTAGAGATATTCCAAAAGGTTCCCCTGGCTATTGAGGAGTATACCCTCAACCACAAGCTGGGAGGAGACAACATAGTTTTTGTGTAGGTGGTGCAGTACAAATGGAAAACGCCCGCTGTGTGCTAATGACCGTATTCTCTTGTGACCTCCTACCAAGTAATGGCAAGGTTAGTCATGGTTGATTTTGGTGGGTACGCAGGGCTATGTTAACGAGGTTTTGGCAGGATTGGAAAATACGGCGCGAGATTATTGGTCCGCTGTTTCGTTTAGGTTGGGAGCCTACAAACTTTGGAGAGATAGTCATCGAATTCTTCCAGCGGCTGGAAACCACAAACTCCATACCCAACCTACATCATGCAATGAAATTGTTAGTTGCCAATGACCTTGTTGATACCAAGAGAACTCATTGTTGAAACTGGTTATTAGACTAACTCTGGACATCATTGGAAAGGTTCTTTTTGGGTTCGACTTTCAGGTAACGCATTGTTTGGTTTGCATGCACACTGGCTTACGTGACTGTTGTCAGGCAATTCGGCATCCGGAGAGCGAACATGTTACCACCTTCTACACAGCGATTGACGCGGGTACAAATATGTTGTATCTTACATTTCCCCTTCTAGACAGGTTTCCAGTTGGGAAGAGGCGGCAAGACTGGGTCACCACCGAGAATTTCCGCAAATGGCTAGCCACCATTGCCATTAACAAATCCAAGAGTATGGAGGGCGGGCAGCAAGATAGTGGGAATCCACCGCAGGATGTTCTCTCGGCTCTTGTTCAGGCATGGCTGAATGGTAAATTGGAGTTCGAGGAGACCCTGGTAAGTAACCGACTTTTCAAGGCCCGAGCCAAGCGCTTAACTCCAAGTCTACTCTAGAATGAGGCGTTTGCCCTAATTTTCGCTGGACACGGTAACTAACAATTGTCCCACCGCAATTTTACGCCACTAACGATATTGCAGACACGACCGCCACCGCTCTGACGTGTGCTATATATCTATTGGCCAGACATCCAGAAATTCAGACGAAAGTCCGTGCGGAAGTGAACCGCGAGCTTCAGCATCATACTTCTTCTATGGGCATCCCAGCTATCACGGAAATCAAAAGTACGGTTGAAACGGGTACAGTGTAGGAAATGCTCGAATCTAACACCGATGCCCTAGGATTGAATTATCTGGAGGCTGTGATCAAAGAAACGATGAGACTTTATCCACCTGCACCTCTCATACCAACCCGGGTAGTTGCTCAGGATACCTCTCTAGGCGCAATCCCTCTGCCCAAAGGCACCATGGTTACATTGAATCTATATGCCTTACATCGGGATGAGAAGCATTGGGAAAATCCAGACAAGTTTGATCCCGATAGATGGCTGTCCCCTGAAGGCATGCTCCGGGATTTACCAGCCTGGAGCGCCTTCACCGATGGCATGCGCATGTGTGAGTCATCTCAGTTTTCACTTACGTTACCCTGGGCTAAGAACCTTTTTTCGTAGGCATTGGTAAAAGCCTCGCTATGAACGAATTACGGATAGTCTTGTCGATGCTTGGTAAGTAGCCGACTGAGAACAATACCTGCTATACTAGCCCCGTTCTCATCTCTGCTAGTCCGTAGATATCACCTTTCGCTTCCCCACGATAGCCCTCACAAAGAGACTCTTCATTTTGGCCAATCGTTTCTATTTGCGCCCGAGGATCTTGAAGTCATCCATACCAGGTTGACTGATTAGCTCTCCCTACGCCCCAGCCTTCGTACTATGTATTTCCCTTTGCTCTGAATGAATAGCCTGTAAGTCTGGCCTATCTATCCCATTCCAATTGCTTTGGACGACTAAAGAACAACTCCAGGCTATCTTGCGAGTACAAGGCCTTGTGTTTATTTGTTGATATCAAGATTGCTGTAGTTTGCCCTACTTGGTTGCTACAGCAACCCATGCGATCATTGGTAGAGCCACTGTGCCATCACTCTCGTATTGTACGACACACGATTGCTTTAAGACATTGAGCATAACTTCATCCCACCTTTCGGCCTGCCCTGCAGTCCAGGATTTGGTCAATGTTTTATAAAAGCCATCCTTCAGTGTGGATGCAAGTGCATGAATATCTTTTGCTTTACTACGTGCCTGCTTCTCGTGCACTTCAACATCCTGAAACCCAACCTTTTGCAAAAGCTCCCTCAGGGTTTCCGGCTTTTGCCATTCTTTGCTTACTGGTACTTCGAAAAGCTGCTCACTTGGGCAGATGGCTTTCTGGATTCCATGGAGAATAGGCAGGTATCCATAGTATTTCCAGGTCGACACCACAGCGGTTCCGCCTTTCTTGAGGGTGCGGTGTATTTCTTGAGCACCTTTAAGCGGATCAGGAAATAGAAAGATGCCGAAGTTGGTGAAAGAATGAGTGAATGTGTCTTCTTCAAAGTCAAGCTTCTGCGCATCCATCACTCCAATCTCGACAGCGCTACACTTTCGTGCGGCGACTCGTGCTTGCAGTAAACTGGTCATAGGTTTGGAAATATCAACGGAATGGATTATTGGATTGGTAGCGCCATCACAGAGTGTAGGATAAGCTTCTAAGAGTTCCAGCGTCAGAATGCCAGTCCCGCAAGCATTGTCAAGAACTTTGGAGGAATTATCAACGGGTTCAGAGAGAGCAATCATCTCGGAGGCTACATCACGTGTACAGCCACCAGTCAGTCGCTCATATAGCGTTGCTTGAGTATCGTAATCAATGAATAGAGGGGTCTTTTCGGATGAAGACATCGCGGGATGCACACCGATTTTAATATTGAACAATGTCCTCACCAGCCCGGTTATATACAGTGTGCAGAAATACACGGCATCTGGGAGTGCCCAATCAGAGCGATTGTGAGCAATTTCTTCGGGTACATATATATATAATAGTCCTTATATAGTGTTGCGTAGTGTCACCGACTCTATTGTTTGGCGGATGGCCACAAACGGGTAAACTCCTATTCCTAACCCCAAATCACATCCGCAGCCATGGTTAACCCTGTCGTTATTAACATCTACTTCCGCAGGCACCAGGAATCCCCACAAAGCACAGATGGCCAACTGCGTTAAGCGCAGGAATGCTCAGTAATTGGAAACAGGCCCATCTTTTGGCCAGGTGTATGGCTCTGGCAGTCTGATGTTTCGCAAGACATCACGACTAGGTGAGTTAATTCGCACAAGAATGCATCATTTGAGGTGATTGGAAAATAGACCATGCAACGCTGGGCGCCTCCATAGTTTGGAAACAGAGGCATGCGTCTCAAGACGGTGTTTGCCACCATCAGATATGTGGCGTTTACACCATTGGCAGTTACAGTGATGGGATGTGGTAGCTGGAATCCGGACTGGATGGAGGTCCGAGCTGATTGTTGCTTTGGGATCTCATGAGCTGATACCTGGGAAAGACTGGGTTGACACACCCGATAGCGATGTCATGATTGACAATTCTTGATCCGACCGAGAGAATTGGATCTGCATTAATAGGAACGGAGTTGCGTGGCAGTGGGAAGGTCGATGGTGTCTCCGCTCTTCCCTGCATCAGTGGCATGTCTACAACTCTGCCAGAGTTGGATCAGGTGCATCCATTGCTTCTAGCATAGGTGATTCGGACATGCAAATTTGATGTCAAGTGGATCAGCTGCGGCAGAAGGGGGATGCATTGGGGCTTCGGAATACACTCCCGAAGTACCTGTTGGATATGGCGATCATCATTAAGTTATCCCAAAAATGGATGGGCTTGAGCCCCGGCTTTGTTCGCCCCGGTTATGCCTGGTCTGTTGCCTGGAGTTTGTTTAGCAGGGCTTTGCTGGTTCATAGGGCGAATATCCCCCGTAACCCGGAAATGGATTGGATGTTGGTGCGAGCAGGCTTTGGGGAGGTCCGGCTATTTTAGACTCGGCTGCACACTCAGAATAGCATGTCGGACCTTCAGCTGCAAGAAAGGCTCACAAGCAACGGGGCTAGCCTGGTTTTCTGAATTCCGAATTAATTCGGTGACAGGGCGATTCTGATCCAGTCGTTGCGCTGTCAGCTATATGAAATGGCCACCATGAACATCTTGATCAGATCTGGGCATTGGAAGGCACCTCCAGCAATTTGATCCATGGCTAAGATACGTTGGTTCACAATCTTTTTAATTAGTTCGATTCGCTTTGACCAAGTCATCATGCTTCTCATTTAGGAAATCGATGATGTATGGCATGTGAGGGGAATCAACTGGAACTAATGGGCAGGGAGCGGCCTGACTGTGACTATGGAAAATCAGATCGCTGATGACGAGGTGTGGTATATTGCTAGCACGTAAATCCGCTTTCTGCTACTCAGAGACACCGTGTCCGCCAGACATTTCTTCTTCGTGACTATTGCTTTTCACTTCGGCCCGCATACTTCCTCAGTCCCACTATGTTTCGTCCAGCTGCTCTCTTCCCGCTCAGAAACATCAGTACTCTAGGTAGACGGAACACCCCAACCCCGCAGAAACTACCTGTTACTGGGCTTGTGATTCTCAACAACGTGAATAGGGGCCACTTTAACAGGATTGCTTTCAGGCCCTGCCTGCCTTCTCCTAATCGCCTAAACAGAATAACCAGAAGCCCTTCTCGACCACTGGCTACCACCAGTGAGACCAATGCTTCAACCCAGCAGCCAAGTAAGATGAAGGAGCTGTTTCGCAAGTATGGCCGTACGGCAACCGTCGCGTATTTAGGCTTATCAGTGGTAGATTTCCTGGCATCTTTTGCGTTAGTTTATTCTGGAGGGGAGACATTTGTCAAAGCGGCGGAAGAATGGGTGTTGAAGTGGAGTAAGCGCATAGGGATAGTAAAGGACGACAAGCCCTCGGACGTCTACTCGGTTGAGGGGAAGAAGAAGAGCTCTCTAACGTCGGTGTTGCTTATAGCATACACGCTGCACAAGCTGCTGCTCCCTATCAGGGTGCCGCTCACAGTTGCGATCACCCCAAGCCTTGCTAAGAAATTTCAGAGCATGGGATGGACATTTCTGGTCAAGATGCCAAATAAGATATAGGAGGATTGCCGTCCAGACGGCCCACTTGATCAGGTTTCCTTTCTTGACCAAACTCACAATGTAAAGCAGCTGGCGGTAAATAAAGACCCACATGATTCTTCGGGTAATTACGGTTCTCGGTGCTCATGTTGGTGGATGCCTACACACTACATGGGTCGGAGCAGATGTAGAAAGGGTTTCTTTGGCCTCCCTTGTGATCACCATGATTCTGGAATGTGGATTCAGAGAGACTATTTGGTTGTGGCCACATTGTCCTCCAAACTCCTGATTATTCCACCCTCCCCCGAAATCGAGAACCCTCTATTTTCCGATCCCCCTGTCCACCTCTGGCATTGATTCCTCATAAATCAGTAGAATCGGTTTTCGAATTTACCCTACTCCCTTATCATCGCTCATTATATTGAACTTGCCCTCACATCTTTACTCGCCACACATACGCCCATACACCACCACCTCACACCCACTCCCACCCCCACAGCCATACAATCAGTCAGGGGACGCAAACAAGATTTCTCATATACCTCTACAACACAGCCGTGTTCAATCTACTCTCATGACGAACATCAACCAAACTCCCTTTCAAGAGTCCAAAAATCAAACGTCGCACAGTCTATACTCCTCATTTTCCTCCAGATGTTTGTCGGTAGAGAGCAACTCTGACTTCTCAGCGACAAACCCCCATTTCGGGCACCCAACTAGTAAGCAGAACCGTAATCGTAATAAAGAAAGCCCCAACGAACCACAGCCCAATGACAGTTCAGGGGGTCTTCGCAACCATTCTAGGCAGAGATCGATCACGCCTTGTCACAACTACGCCTGGGCTGGCAACAACCCGACCACCACACTCAACGCCCTCCCGGCAGAGATTGTCCTGCTAATATTCTCGTTTCTCGGCGGCGAGGAGGTGCACAGAGTCAGTCAGGTTGGTACTTCTTGTATAAGCTGATCTTCTAAACAAAAAACCGTGAAGGGTCGAGTAGTAGAGAGCCCTTTGATTCTTGTACAGTAGTTCAGCCATTCGTGTATATATTTTTGGTGCCGTTGTGGAAGGTCCCCGCATAGAATAGGCTGAACGCATCCCTTGTCACCGCTTTAAGTTAGTAAACGGGAACTGTCGTAGAGTTGAACTTTAGCTATTAGACCCAGATGGATCTTGATTTTGGTTTCGGCTCGTCCTATTCCCTCTTCCGTTAGTAATGAGTTTCCTCCTTCTTAGATATGTAAATTTTTCAACCAGATCTGCGAGGATGATCGGTTGTGGCGCATGATGCTGTGGTAAGTAGAGCTCGAAGCTTCAGGTCTTTGCTATATGACTGTTTATTTATCGTGTGCTTCAAGTCGACGCTTTGGTAGACATCACTTATGTACACTAGGTATCGGACAGAAGTGTAAAGAAGTCTACAAGGAGAAATGTAAGTAAGGTTATGTAGCGTAAGCAACTCCGGCCCCTGACCCTATACTCAACGTTCCATTCCATTGAAAGCGGTGATGAGAATATCCATCGCGAATGGATTTGCCCGACAAGGCCAAGGCTCTAATTCCTTTCGTGAGTACGATGAATACAGGTAACTTGCCTCACCTTCTCTCGTATGCTCCAACCCTTTCTTAGTGAAATCTGCTCTAGTGTGTCCGGAATGGTATTGTGCCTGAATGATTTCTATGGGTTCTACGTAAGTTCAGTCGGCTTGCCGTGCGGCGCGTTTAGGGGTACTGATTGTTGTGGATATCTAGTCCAAAGCTACACTGGAGGGTGTGCCGCGCGGACGTTACGACGTTATCTGGAAGATCAAAGTGTTCCATCGATCCTATATGCGCAACACGTTCTTTGTAGCCCGAGTATTGGTAAGAGTGTACCGCCAGCACCAGGGGTGTATGCAATTGACTCATCTCGATACTTCCCAGGGAGTGCCGGAGGATTTCGAGGTGGAAAGAGGAGTGAATCGGTTCGCGCCGTTGGTGGAAAAAGCCGAAGAAATCAAAAAAGGACACTATGTTGAGTTGGACCCTGGAGTCAGCTTTTTCCAGCGCACAGCTGGCATTGGATGGTTCGATCTGATAGCGCCGCAGCAGCTGGTGGTGGATGGAAGCTATTACTACTCTGATATCGGATTTGAGATCATATCGGATAGAGATTCTTGGAAAACAGGACTGGTAAGTCAGCATGGCCAGGCATTGTCCCGTGAAAACGCGAGCTAACACGAAACTGGTGTCTTCCCACCAAGGTGCTGGATTATGTACAGTTAAGAAGGGCCGATTAGAATGTGTGTTGAGGCATGAAGCTTAGAATTGAAAATCACTCCGCTAGAACTTGGTTAGTTTTGAGAAAGCTTTTGGAGCTTGCCAATCACACCAGCCGTTTACACTGCCCATAGCTGGCTTTCAACCACACTATCTGTATTTTGTTTTCTGATGCTTCAAGCAGCTAATGAAAACTCCCCAACCAGGGGTTCTCTTTGACAATCACTCTGTCTTTCTGTCCAACGATCTAGCCATCTCTGCTCAGAACGGAGCACCGATAACCTACATTGGTCCCTAATTAAATTGCATCCTCTTGGAGGATTTTTCCAATCCACACCCTGTTGGACGCTCGGTATGCGCTACAGTGCTCTATTTGGTTGGAGAGGGCTGGGTTCCGGAAGCAACACTGCGGTTGGTGTTTCTCTGGCCCCAGCTTGAACAGCCCAACTGCACACTTCTCACCAAACTTTATTGACAGCAAGATCGGGGTTGGGGTTGGGGTTGGGTTTAGTTTGCTTGAGGATTTACGTTTAGCATGAGTTTTTATGTACACAGTGACCGGAAGATTGGCTTCCAGGGTTGAAGCAAGATTGAGCGGAGTGGCGTGCCCAAGTGTTTGGCCGGTGGTAGCCTTTCATGGTCGAAGTTGCCTGACGCCGCCGAGGCTTCCCCATTTAGATGAGCTCTAGCTTCTTGGAAGTAGATTTCCCTTTGGGCTTTGGAACAGTGGTGGTCGGCTGGCGTTTCTTCCTGCAGACCAGGCAGTAGGTTGCGATGGCAACCAAGAGCACCGCAGCCACAATGGCAGATGCTATGATCACGATGGTCATATACAGTCTTGGGTGCTTTGGCACCAACCTGGTGTAAAACGGATCGACCTCAGAGAATATCACCTGCCGGGCAACCAGGGATTGGAAGGCTGCGTTGTAGTCCAGGGCAACCTAAGAAGAATAGGAGGAGGGTCAGGGTTGGTGGACGGAGGCCATGCGTGACACGTGGGACGGTGTGCTCCAGCACCTCTACCTGGAGTGGTGTGGCTGGAGACTTACCTCGGATTGCGAATAATCTTGTCTGTTGTCCAAGTATTGATCCTCTTTGTTGGGTCCGCCGACGACTGCACCAACCAGTCGATGATCATTCTCGAACGGATTGTCCATGGATTTGAAATCCGCTCCACCATGAGCTCCGGCGTGGTGAGCGTTGTGTGGGGAGTTGGGATGGATATCTAGAACGTAGGGCATCTTCATCGGGTTGTTGCCCAAAATGTAATCGAGCTGCTGGTTCCCAAAAGCATCGTAGCTTGATCTCTTACCCTCCGCCGAGGACGCCCCAGAAACAGCCAGCACGGAGTTTGCGTAGATGTGCATTAGCAGAGCAGCAGTTAATGCAGGCCCGGTGGATGCTTGCTCACTTGAACGAACGAGTCCTGGTTATCCTTTGGCCCGAGCAAATAACCAGACGAGCGAGAGACCACTTACCTCGTGTTTTTGAACCAGATCAGCCCACCTTTGGTTTTCTCTAGGTCGCCCGTACCACCTAACACGTTGTCAAGCCAAGCCTCGGAGATGTTCCTCCAAGCGAGGCCGGGACTTCCTTGGATGAGTTGCGCGAAAAGCACGTAGATTCCTGGGGATTTCTGGTTCCAGTTGAACGGGGAGTTCCGCCCCTCCAGGCTAAAGAGCGTGAAATAGAGCTTGGCCCTTTCCAGGTAGGCGACATCGTTGGTTGCGCGGTAGAGCCATAGGTTTCCCCAGCACAGCTCATCTCCGTACCCCCCGGAGCCGTAGAAATCGGCGGCCTCGGGAACGGACTCGTGGTAACGCACCCATGGCTGGACCTCGGCAAAGCGCAACAGGTCTTTCGCGTGCTCAAGAAGCGTATCCGAATACTTGCTATCTGCGTATTTTTCTTTGAAGAGGATCGCCGCCGCTGCACACGCTGCCGCAGTTTCCGCCGCAACGTCCGTACCTCGACGATTCAGGTCGATCTTGAAAGAAGGCCTAGGAGATGGGATATTCAGATCCGAGCCTGTGTAGAGAAGCCGTGCCGATCAAGCGGTGATCCGAGAATCGCAGGCCATTCATCAATACTAGTGGACCAGACGAGGAACTCGAGACAGACGCACTCACCCCAATACTATCATCAACAGCCAAGGATTATACACGGCAGGAAGGGAGCAGCCGAACATGAAACAGTCATTAGAAAAGGCGCACTCGCACTAAGGGAAACGCTCTGCCTTCTGGCGCCTCAGCCTCGCCCCTCCTCAAAGCAGCCTCAAGCGCCTGACCTATAGTTGATCTCTTACCTGATGATCGATGTCGCCTTGACCCACCTGGACATAAAGCTCGTTTGGGGTCGGATGGGCCTTGATGATCCAATCGGTGGCCCATTTGATCATGTCGTGGAAGTGCTTTTCCTCGTTTGCAATGGTATACCCCTTGAAGAACTCCAGCCCACCCCAGCAAAGCACTGTCACGGTGTAGGACAGCGGCAACAGGAATTTGACGTAGTCACCTGCGAAAAACCGAGACAAACCCATTAGCGCCCACATCCTCTCCGGTATCATAAGCAACCTATCTTCCGGGACAGAAACCATCCGAGGGAAGCCACTTGGACATTAAGAAACTGCCCATTACCCGCGTCGTAGTATCCCTGGATCAAAGAAGCCCGAGTTCAGTTAGATTCATTCGACCAGCGGGACAAAGTGCATGGGGATCCACGAAACCAACGAACTGGAACCAGGCCTAGCTTACCCCACTTAGATCAATCCCGCTACTATTCCCGTCGTCCAGTGCGGAGTCGTGCCTCCTAGAACGAGTCGCATCATGTGAGTTGACTTCGGACCATCCCGAGCCAAATGTCAGGCGCACGAAACATAGAAACAACCTAGTACCATGGGATTCGATTGTCGGCGGGCAGTTTACCGCTCCGCTGTGCTTCGTAGAAGAGTAGGGAATCTCCCAGGAGCGAGACGTACGGTATGTTCCCCTCCGGCCTGGCGGGTTTTATGAGCAGAATTGCTATCCCAAGTACGCATTGGATCCTGGTGAGCCATGTGGAACCTATCATCAGAATTCAGAGCCAGAGGTTTAATAATACAGTGATGACTTTGGAATCGAAGGATGGGGTCTGGGTAATAGTATGAAGCGATTAGAAGCCGGGATTCTGCCCACTTTCAGGTATTTATAGCAGGCGGAATGGGGTGGGGTTGGCCATCTCTAACATAGGTGCTGCTACATCATGCCGCGAGGGTTCCTATCCTCTGATGAGAGAACCTTGCAATATCCACATTCATCTAAAACAACATCGCTCCACATCCAGCATGAATGATGTTTATTGACACCAGGGCTTTGCCTGTAGCGCTATACAAATGCACAGATCAATGTGAACCTGCCCGTTTTCCTGGGCATGCCAACTGTGACGATGCCGATAGGCTGGACGGGGATTCGATCTGTGATGCAGACCTTCCCCTCCCCTCCCTTCATCACGCACACATCAACAAGAAAAACGATCCTCCGACTTAGATTAATTTCGGAAACAAACCCAATTCACGTCTACTTCAGAGGATCCAAAATTTCAATCGCCACACGGAAAGCTCATGGCGTCCACGAGAGGATATCCTGATCAAAGGGCCCTCCCGCCTCACAAGCAGCGAGAACTCGGGGCCCGCCATGTTCAGCTGGGTGATTGTTACGGAGCATGGTTCTTGCATCGAGCACGAACCCAACGCCATCTAGACACTTGTCTACTCGCAGTTACGTTCGTGCGGCTCACTAAATGGTAGTTCCGCAATCCGGGTTCAGTCCGCTTCCACTCTCTATCGAACCCCTGATGTCCCACTTACCGATAAGGCATGCCCAACCTCTCGAAGATCTCTCTTTCGGTGGAAGAGGCTATCAGTCTGCCCTCCGAGAGGTTTTTTCTTTTGCGACCACGCAGTACCTGGTCGTAGAGCCCGTGCATGTTCAGCATCATGCCCTGCGCAGAGGAGCGTATCAGTTAACCGGTCGGAGTGGGTTTGTATCGATCAGGGACGTATTACCTTTTTGATAGCCAGCAACCGCATGCTTCGGTTGAATATGTCACTCCCGGTGAAGTAGAGTAGGGCAGCCCCCAGCTGCTTGTATGGAACTAGTAGGAGGTCTGAAAAGGCCATTTGAATGGGATTATCCCTTGTACGACAGGTCACGACGATGTTTTACCAATATGTCTGTGCAGTCCTCCGTTCAATTGGCAGATGCCCATGTATTTGGCTCCAGTCTCGTCTGCGGGAAGTGCCAGGTCATCAGTCAAGAATTTCCGTTCTGAAAGGATGGCTACGATCTTGGCAAGGAGCCCTGATAGAAAGTGTCAGCTGAACCTGCTGTTGGTCTGGAGGCTACCCAGGCGGTGCTTACCTTGGTGGGATTTTCCATCGCTGGGATCACTGGAAAGCATCAGGTGGGTTAGTGATTTGAAGCATGGCGATCCTTGTAGTTGCCATCAAATCCAGCATGTACCGTGTGATCAGAATATCGATATCACCACAAGTTGGCTAATGCAGTGTGATGCAAACAAGGTTAAAATCTCGTGTGAAGAGTGGCATAGACTGATCATGCGAGTGCAGCATACAACCTTAAGACGCCGAAACGATCCTGCCACATAACACTGAAGCTTGGGATCCACCTCAGATGCCACCTCCATGACTACTTTGGCGTAGTTGGCGACTTCTTCGCGGGGCATCCGCTGATTCAGGTCCTTCGGAAAATTGATGGTTAGTGATGTAAAAGGATCGATTCTCCCACGAAAAGTTACTTCGTAGTATTTCAGCCCGATTTTCTGGTCGCGGTTTAGCACCGCCTTCGTTCTCAAATCCTCCAAGGTTCGGAATCCCTGGTTATACCACACTTGGGCCTGGTACGGGCCGGCGCCTACGGGGTTGTTGAAGATCAGCACTTTGAGCCGGGGCACGATGCAGCATTTGAAAGTGCCGGGTTTACCGTAAACTTTGGTGAACATCTCCATCACTTGAACATCCTCGCCGATATAGTCTAGTCTTTGAAGGTGGCCACTAGCGATGATTTCTCCGATCTTTGCCATAAAATGCTGGTTATTTAAAGTGGAGAAATAGCCATGGCTTAGTGGGGTGATCACCTTGTCAGCCAATCGCTTCCCCACACGCGGGATCTGAAGAGCCTCCTCTTTGGAAGTAATCGGCTTAGGATACTTCTTGAGCGCGGCAATGGCCTTGGTATAGCCCAGTGCTCGAAACTTATCGTTCACACTCTCGTATGCTTCTTTTAGGATCATTAGTTTGTTGATGATAATCTGATTGGGGCATCCTTTCTTTCCTTTGTCCAGTGTATTTGGATGCATGCAAAGAAATTTCTGCTCCCAATTGTACTGCAATGCGTAAGTTAATTCGTGTGTAGCAAGGACATACTGACCCAAGGACCCACCTTTTCTCTTGGGCCATTGCTCTTGGGTGAATAGGTAGCACCTTCTGCGTAATTCAATTCCTGTTACCAGTTGCAGGGCAGAAAATGTTAGGGAGCTGTGTAGCAGGATGAATCCAGGCGTATTACCGTGAAGGGATTAGTTGATGAACTCATCTTGGGCTCGATACTTGCGCGTGGACAAGAATCGCCTGACTGTATTAGCATTAGACGGACGCAGGATATCAGGGTCAGTTGAGGCGATAAATAATTCGATATTCTGGGATTGTAGATCACCTGGTGGTACCATTGGTCAATCTGCCCTTGGGTGGCTGTCGTGGTACTTTCGGTTTCTGAAAACCTCGTGGGGCCATCGTGATCGCTAATGGGTGTAAGAATGGGTGTCCAAGCAATAAATATAGTTGAGTTTGTCTGACCTATCGTTCCCGGAGTTCCCTGCCTCCTTATCTGTGTCGGATTCCGGTTCATACTTCCGCTTTTTGTATCTCCACCGCCGCTTCCACCAGAGTATTTTCGATGATAACTTGGGAGTCTGAACAGGTGAGGGGTCCTTGGCCAGGGCGGTTGAGACTTCCTGGGATGCAGTTTCAACGCAACTCTGCGGCTCCAGGGATACCTTGTGCTTGTCGACGTCAGCCAATCTTCCAAACTTCGGTCGGAGAAAACAAAGAATCGCCTTAGTCAACACGGGGCCGATACTGCATATGGTGGATAAATGCAATGAAAAGGGAAATAGGCCGTACCATGACAGATTCCGAGATCCAGTTAGATCGCACAACAACTACATGCTCCTATGAACACAGGAAGTCGCCAATACAGCGACACTGGTTAATGAACTCATTCAGGCTTGGTTACGGGACGAATTTTATTTCTACTTACTGGGACTTCACTTACACCCAATTCACGCAAAATGAGCATGCCAGTCAACTCACTCACCAAATGCGTGATATGCGTTGAATAAGCACCGACCACGACAGCTCCTCTTTCTTCCAGTCGCTGCTTGAATAGGCTCAGACGAGTCTTGTCAATCTTGCATGGAATGATAAAGATTCGCGTTCCAGTAAAAATTCTCCAGGGATGTTGGCCATCGACTAAATGATGCGCTGGTTCCGCGGAAGTATCTCTTGAAGGAGATTTTGGCCCCGTAATATGATCTGGCTCATTGCAATCGGAACCTGTTGAGTGGGTGCTCGGCAATCGGGAAGGCAGTTCCGAACGCAACACCCTACCAGAGATGCCCATACCATCCCGGCTCAACTTCGCTCTTTTTCGAGTTGATTCCAGCTTGCTCTCCCTGGCTGGTTTGCTATGGATAATCCTGCGACCAAATGGAAGCTGGCGAGAGGCGGAACCAGCCTTACAATACTGCTCGCCAAATGTCAAGTCCGAGTCGGCATCTGTCTCGCTTGAATCCGTTTGCTCTTCATTGTCGCCTGTAAAGTCCGCCTTAGCTTTATCCTCCTCCAGTGCATCGGCACGCGAGTTGTCCGAAGTCGAAAAGGATTTTTGGCGTGTGAAGCATAGGATCGATTTGAGATCCTTAGCCAGACAATCGGACGATTGATAATCCAAAAGCCTCGAATTCTTGTGGTCCTTACAAAGCGTGGGGCCGAAATTACTACGAGCCGGATCCACGGGTGGTCGCCTGGGCGAAGCATAAAGCTCTGGACTACTTGGTATGGAGCCTGATGTGTTCTTATCACTGGCATCGTCCTCAGTTTCAAAAGCCCCGTAATTCTCATGCTTCGAATTGGCCATCTCTTGGTCTGTACCGGGATGTGCGATACATGCGGGGTTTCGATGCCGAACCGACGGTTCATCCAAGATACCTTGACTTAGTATAGATGAAACTTCAGGCGGTGGGAATGTCTCATCGTGCAATGATGAACTGCCATTTAATGAACCTATATATGAGTCTACATCAAGGTATTGGGTCGAATACGGTGGCGGTGTCTGACTCGGTTGTTTTGCGTCTTTGGGAATTGGTGATAAGCTTGGCTCATCTTCCAGTAAATACCCGGTTCGTCCAACGCCGCCAATGTTTAGCTGTCTTCTCGGCAGATCATCCACATACATGCCCTTAGGAGAGTGCTCGTTTCTGTACTGATTTGGATCGAATTCCTCTGTGCTACACAGAGAACGTGAACCCCGGTGAATAAGCGATTGGCATCGATGGTCTGGTGAAGTGTTGTCTTGTAACCCCAAAAGCCCTGAGTACATTCCTTTCAATATATCCTCTTCCGAATTTCCAATGACCGATCGCACTTGATATCCCATGTTTTCCGACCTGTGTTGTGGACGCAGTTCGGAAGGCCCCTGGTCTTGATGGCTACCGCACCCCTGGGAAAGGGTGGATTTTTCTTTGGAGCTGACTTGGACCACACTTTGCACGAAAGCATCGCCGGCCGTTTTCATATCGTCTGCTCGGCCAGAAGTGTCGTTCGACTCGCTTTTTAAACTTAAGAGGACATCGTCTAAATGCTTAAAGAACGCGTCTTTGTCTATATCATCCATTTAGAAAGCCTTGCCTAAGATACATAAAGAATGACATGCACAAGGTCATTGAAGTGAGCATTAGCTTCAAAAAGCTTATCAAGAAAGGCGAGTTATTTGGAAGCTGGTTGATTTACCGATTGTAGTTTGGCTTATGTGAAGTGAGAGTTAATTATCGAGAGGCTACCTGTGAAAATGCTTCCTTTCAACGATAAAGAATAGGCCAATGTTGGTCAACCTAGGAGAAGCTGAAAGGAGCTGATCTACGGGAACTACCAAACCGCTAGTTTGCTAGGTCCTCGATCACGCTTAAATGTGAAGTGATCGGGATTTCACCAGCCAATCAATCAGGTGTCTATTTGTTTTTCGTCAACGTAGGGGTTGAACATCTCCATACTGGATGTTTATTTTGAACAATATTTGTTCTGACTCGTTAGATCGATATCCAATCATGGGATCGTGCCTGATTGTCCTCGAGTGAATGCTCACTAATCGTCGTGAACAAATGGTGGCCATTCACTACCAGCTCCTACCAATGCCACCAATCACCAATAGGATCACCCAAATATTTTCAGTAAGTGCAGGAAACAACTCTGTCAGGTGAGAAATCCATCATTTCGTGCCGCAGCCCAAGCAGAGGAATTCCCCGATATATCTCTATTTAGTAGTTCCTGGGCAACCATGGTGCACTAGCCTAATCGCGAAGACGTTGGATTGAGGTTAACTCGAATGAATGTTCGGCAGTATCTGCTGTAGACTAGCATGCAGGTGAAGATTAGACTGGATTGTTCCCTTCCCTCATTTCTCTACAGAGACTATGTACTCCAGCGGCTGCCCCGATATTTGAAGACTTGGCTCTCGGGGAGGTGGGTGGCCTTGATGGTATGCGAGATTGTGATAAGCTATTAACTACGCCACCACCCGGGAGATTTAATATAGGTAGCCCCAAAGACGCCTTGAATGCTTTGAGGGCTGCTCAAGCACGCTCTTGCTTTACAAATCCGACCATAGGTTGTTAGATTTTCTCTTTCTAAACTCTCTTCTGGAGGGGTGAATCAGTTTCAAGGTGTCAGAGTTGCGAAAAAGGGTGGTTCGAACGAATTTTGTTGATCAAATATTGGCTATAATGAGCATACCCTGTAAATGAAATGAACAAAGACTAGCTCTACTGAACTAGCTGTCACTAGCACTCAAGCTCAGGGCTTTACAGCGAAGAGCGTATTGGTGACGCTTGAAGGTGATGTTGATATTGCCTACCTAGCAATGTCCCGGGTGTCACCTACTATTGCTCTATTGTGGGGAACGCTATGAGCAATCAAGAAATATACCGGATTCTTGTATCTCATGCTAGTATAACTGTACACCTTAGATCCATTCAACGGACGTTTCGGACAATCATTCTTGTGAAACCACTATGTATGAGTTTGATCAAGGTATGAAAATATCCTCAAGCACAGCATGAACTCATCCCCGCATAATCTGGATAAATGCCTGGTTCAGATTCAGATTCGAATGATCACACCTTATGGTGTAAACACCTCAGAAACTGTTATTGGTTGTATTTATCCTAGAGATTATGTACAGTGCCAAACCCCACTTGCCTTCGATTGAATTTTATTTGAAACTTAAATACTCTATGCAACTTTGCACATTGTTGATTAAGTGCTTCACGGGACAATTGGGAGAAATGCCAACACCCCATCAGTGCCCGTATCTTACCAGGCGAGTACAAAGCTGCACTATAGGTAGATGGCATCAATGAAGATCCTGGCCGAGCTTTCTGTCTCTCCTCAATTTGATGCCCTCAAGCACAGCCCAACTCTTGCCTCCACAGCCATCAATACCAACACTCTACAAGAATGTCACAGCTCCTTACGAACCAACTTCGTAATATCTGCGGCGCCAAACATTCATCCGAGCAGTGTGACCAGCTCTGGGCGATCTGGTGATCCACCCCCAAGTCATACAGCGAGCGATGGGTTACCGAAGTCCTACAGTATCTTGACAACACTGCCACTACTAGAGGAATGGATACGTGGCATCACGTCGAAGTATGCGCGACGCTTGATGGTAGTGGAAATCAAGAGGGGCTAGTCACCATAAAACGACGAGCACCATACATAAGGTGCCAGCATCCGAAGCGAAAGAGTAAACCCTACGCATCGAATTGGCCCATTTCCAGCATCCCTCAATCCCTCCAAGTGATCTAGACTTCTCAGCGGAAACTTTCACACACCCTGATTGGTGATTCCCAATCTGGCGCACTTCTGAAACGTGGTTGGCGGCATCAAGTGGCTCGTAGTAGTAGATGGCATGAAAAGTTAAATTCTGTGACTGTTCGAAACATATGACTATACTCCACACGAATCACGTATTGTCAGGGCGTACTGCATATGTCAACTTGAAAGGATACTAGCCCCGGTTGCGTCCCAGGCATGGCGGGTACAATGTAGAGGCGAGGATGATGAGTAAGTAAGCAACCTCTACATGATCTACGAATGGCCTAATATTCCGTGCCAGAGTGGACTTGTTAAAGGATATTAAACCGTGCACGATAGCCATTGCCCAAGTCTCGCTCGAATGGGGGAGTTGGGCTCCTTCTAGAGCGCTGACTCATCGAGCGATCATCACTACTAGGAATATGGTGGAAAACTTTGTAGAATAAATATAAGGATTCGAAGCACTGCCTGACTCATTTAAATAAGTCATGTTTAACATGTTATTCTAGCATTTTACTGGCAAGCCATCACTTGATGTCCCACTGACGTAACTGCAGTCCGAAGAGCACTCGCACGACCCATATATAAGGAAGATTGGCTTAGCTGACTAGTCAATCGTGATGGACCAGAAAACCAAACTGTCTAAAGGTCAAGCTGACTCGCGGAGGACCGCGCAAAGCGATGATACCCCCTCAAGCGAAAAGGTAACCAAGAAACCCCACTCCTCTCATACCGGGCATTGCCATTACCAGGATAAGTTCCAGGACCAAGCAACCTGGGAAGAAGACGATATTATTACCAACTGGAAAAAAGAGAGCCTCAGCACCAAGCTTCAATAAATATTGATTTGTTTCTGCTCACTCGGGTCTCTCTGACCTTCTTGAATGGCACGTTCAAATAAGATTTTTGAAAAGACCCCCCGTATGTATTCCATAGCAAATCGCTAGAATTACTGTGCGGTCAATTTGAACAGACTACGTATCGCCTGCTCAAGCCTGACTCCACCGACCATGCTCATTAAACAGATCTAGCACTAGTTTGATTATTCCAGCATTCATAAGAATAAATTGGCGGAAAGTTGCATTAAAAGTGACACTGATTAGGGGAGGTATCACTATCACTCTTAAACGCGCCTGCCTACGACATCAGCCCTTATGGCCAATCAGGCTCTAGGGCGAGGATGACTGGTCGCTCGAATAGAGGAAGAAACAAAGTGTCAATGAACACGGCCCGCATTATTGGATTGGCTGTACACGTATTGCGGGTGATGATGCAATTGCGAGCATGTAAACGATACGGTTGGCTCCATGTAGTGGGATCTGTTTCCAAAAATCGATTTCAGCAAGCAAGGTAGATCGAACCATTAGCTTTGCTGCTGCAAGGTATGAACTGTATGACACGTATCAACGCTAAGGAGCATACTCATAAATTTCTATGGATGACGTTTCCTGGCATGATCGTCAGCGTACCTCGTTCGTAACATGTATAAAAGTGCGGAGTTGACCCTCAGTCCCGACAAGTTCAACAACATTCTCTACTACTATGGATAAGATCAACGCTAACTTGAAGTCCGCTGGTGGCGCCATCAAGGAAAACCTCGGGAACATGATGGGCAACGAACAGATGCAAGCCGAAGGAAAAGCCGACCGCGCCAGTGCCGATGCTGAATATAAGGGCGCCCAAGCTCAAGGCTACGCCCAAGGTGCCGGTGAAAAGATTAAGGGCAACATCAAGGACACCGTCGGAGGCGCCCTTGGTAACGAGCAAATGCAAGCCGAAGGCAAAGCTGGAGCCACCAAGGGAGATGCTCGTATGAACTGGAACTCTTAGGCATATCGCCCACATTCCACACCAATGTCGGATATCATGACATTCGATGTGTTGAAATTTGAATAATAAATGTAAAATGTTTACCTGTAAATACTAGCCTCGCACGAATTATTTACCCAACGATGCTCATGAGCCCAAAGATTGGATGTGAGTAAGCAACCGATGCTGAATGCTACTGGAGGAGGAGGACCACATCAATATCAAACTACGACCGTTTTGTTACATACATGGCTATTGTAGCCTAGGCTTAATTCATGTAGTGCATACCAGAGGGAATCTGTTGGGCAATATGTACGAATTGATCAACGAAATCCTGTGTTTCCAACATCTCGGCCAGAGCCGGATAGTGTCAGCTCTATTTACCGAACAGTGTGACGTGAAGGAATGCTGATTCCCCATGCAACTACTGACTGGATGTTGGTATAAATTAATAGCATAAAGATAGCATGATACATGGGTGGGCCATTTGTGGTGAATGGAATATTCAACTTTAATTAATCAACTTGAATGGGTATGATGGTTAAGCTTAATGCCGATTACATACAGGGGACCATAGGATTCTACCGTTGCACTTGGCTGTGTACATTAAATTAGAGTGCCATGGCAGACACAGCTGTAAGAGCTAGGATTAAGAGGGATCTGGCGGAAGTCATGGAGGTAGCAGCGCTAGTGGTGCCCTTACCATCGGTGGCAGGCTTGGGGACAGTTTGCACACTAGCGGCAGGTGAAGCCAATTGGCCAGTCTTTCCGGGTTGGGGAATGTCGGTCCATTCGGTAGATCCGTTGACACAGATCTGATGGACTGGGAAGTACAGCACGTTGTTGGTAACTTGAGCGGGGAGCTTCATAGAGACACCGAAGTCTTCATAATAGGTGGGCTCCAGGTAACCAGTGTAGGTAACAGAGCTGACTGTTTGATTGATGGTTTCTCCGTGGCTGGTGACAGGGGGAACCAAAGGGCGATAATTGATGGCAATGGTCCAGTTATAAAGCTGGTGAGGGGCAACACTGGTGACACCATCGGGAATATCAATGGTTAGCTTGACAGTTGGGGAGTTTGAGCACCCGTGACCGACACGGAAGGAGGTTTGGAAGTAAGAATCCAGGTAGGCGGCGTTGGGATTAGCAGTGACATGAGACATAACAGGAGCAAGAGTGGCCAAGAAGGCGGTTGTGGAGGTGAAAAGAGCTCTGAAGGAGACCATATTCAAGATTTGCTCAGTGGGAGATAGTATGAATCAGACAAGCTTGTCGAAAGCTACCAGTGAGCTTTGGCATATTTATAGGCAGGTTTCCACTTCCAACGTACCAGGGGGTGCTATCTGGTCGATACAAATTTGCAACGGATCAATACATACCTGGGAGAATAATAAGCTGCTCGTCATGTAGATGGTTTCACAGTGCAATGAAGCTTAATTTACATATCCCTCAGGTTGCCCAGGAAAGGAAATCTTCCAGAAAACATGGCAGCAGGCTGCATTGATTGGACCAAATGGCTTTATCGGTTAGCACCGTAAGTGGTGTTGTCATGGAATTGTGAAGATGTCGTGATTCCTCGTGAGACCATCTCAAATGGAAGGCTTCTAGAACAGTCACCACAGGATAGGGGGTTCGAAAAGTTTTCCAGCAACAGCCTGGTCTCAGCCAGTAGTCCCATCAATTCATTCCATCTAATCAAATGGGTGTTATGGTTGCACGGGTTAATACCAATATCCATCTGATTCCACTCCCATGGTATCACAGACACCGATAAAGAATTGTGGTTTTATTAGACAGCAATTCAGCACTTCACCTGATGTTACGAAACCCATGGAACTGCATTTCGGTTACATACATTAAAGTGGAGCAATCAACGAGGGAAAACTAGTGGGCAAATGCAAAGATCAAAATGAATGCCAATGCCAGCGAGTGGCTCGATGCATTGGTGAAGGACGCCGCAGCGGCAACCCCGCTGGCACTGTTGGAGGACGGCTGAGGAACCGTTTGGACACTAGGTGCTGGGGCGGGCAATGACATCGCATTTTGGCCACTCTGTGGAGTATTGGTCCAATCAGTGGATCCATTGACACAAATCTGATGGGCGGGGAAATACAGAATGCTGTTTGGAACCTGGGCAGGCAGTTTCATGGAGATTCCGAAGTCCTCGTAGCAGGTTGGATCTAAATAACCGGAATATGTAACCGAGCTGACTGTTTGGTTAACAACTGCCCCCTCACTGATGACGGGAGGAAAGAGTGGACGGTAGGCAATGGAAATGGTCCAATTGTAGATCTGGTGAGGCGCAACATTGATAACGCCATCAGGGATATCAATAGTCAACTTCACGGTTGGCGAGCCTGAGCAGCCATGGGGAACGCGAAACGCCGTCTGGAAGTAAGTATTCAAGTAAGCTGCGCTTGGATTAGCGGTGATATGAGATACAGCTGGATTCACGAGCGTAAGCAGCACAACCAAGGCGCCAGAGCAGGTATTCAGTGAAAGCATTTGGTCAACAAAGCGTGTGACGAGTTTACAAAAAAGGTAATGAGGAAGCATAGAATGTTCTATGCAACTTATATATTACAGCAATGGACGCTTGATCAACAAACCCCAACTGTCATTGGTAACGGCCTCGCACTCTTCGTGTTACAATGAGGTGATCACACTGCTCATTTGTATATTCCTAGCTATTGTGATATGATTAGGTGTAACATTTCTCCTTATCAAAATCATCAGCAGCTCTACTTCTTATACAACCCCTCGGATTTCTCCTCAAATTAGGCAATTCTCTAGAACAGATACCAATAATGAACCTTTCGGATATGGAAAGAAACTAGAACTATTTCATGCCTTCCTTGTTCTTTCCATATACGGACTGCATGAGCTGGTGAGTCAATGGGATTGTCCTCAAACACACATTAACTGTGTCGCCATTGTATCACTAATCCTTCTCGAATTTTCTTCGATATTTCCCAATTGCAAAGGTTTCATGCGGTGTACTCGCAGACTGCATGGCTGCAAAAATGGGAATCCGTTCAAATGGTCTTTACCAATGAAGAAGTGCTTGGATGGCCATCACCGTGCATGTCCATTCCCAGTACATTTAGTCCATTGGGTAATTGGTCACTACAGAGTAGCGCCTGAGGTATGAGCCGAGCAGCCAAGTATCTCAATCCAAGTCGTAACCAATGGCACCAGATGTTCCTATTTCTTGAGCCTCAGAGTCACTGGGGGATCCCTCATTTCTGACACTAATGATAACCTCCATTGCCCCTACATGATGATTCTGAACAGATTGGTTTGGTTGGAACAGGAAAAGCAGTCAGCAACCGAGAGGCCATTACCTTGCAACGTGCAGAGGAGGCTTGAAGGATTTAAACCAGTCCCTGGTCACCGCTTAGCAGTATGGATAAGTGGGCCAGGAAAAAGGGCATCGCCGAATCCCTATCTCATCCTGGCAAAAGGGACATCTTAGATGTTCGCAAATGGCAATTCGACTCCATTCCACAAGGAGTCCTCGATATGCAGTGATGGCAGTGTTTGGGTTCTACAATGTATATGGGTCTAGCCTCAATTATGGGTACTTATCGTCAGACATTGTAGAGTACCATTCGAAATACTGAGAGCTGAGCTAAGCAGGCCAATTCTGTTAAAGGTTAGGCGTGCTGTGTATTCCTGCTTCGAAGGCGTTGAAATCCGTAACCAGGAGCGCCATGAATTGGAGGTGTAGGAAATTCTCCGTTCTCCAAATAGATGATGCATAAGGACAGATATAGAAATCATGAGCGGTAGGCAAAACATGAAACAGAAATCCTAAAATACCCGGGGTATTACCATGACCATGCCTAGTTGGTTGTGGAGTACGGTATTATAATGTCTAGTCACGTGACTGAACGCCTTCTATCTATTCTGGTCGCTTGCATAGGGTTTCTGGCTTATGGAACAAGGTAGATCTAAAGTCGATAGGTAATGGGGGATATTTCAGCAGATTGGCATTATACATCATAAATATTTAGCCCGATTCAAAGTAAACCAATTTTTTGGTAATGTGATTTGTTAAACATGTTTTCAGCAATTGAGATAACACTGGGTTATCAATCCCTTGGAACTAGGAAGTGTCATCTACCATTTTTGATATATAGTGGTGGGTAAACACGCGACGGCAGCCTTGCTAATGGTACGCTGTTATTCCTGTACTGTTTACTCTGACCATCTGATTACCTGAACATCTTTATTATTAACAGGGAGGATTGATTGTTTTCTGCCTTATTGGGATAAGCCTCATCTTGCTGCTCATATCGATCCTGCTATTAGGACCCAGAGCAAACTCCAGGTTGGATTATCTAGGATGCGTTGTTCGTTTCTCGGTACTAACTTCTGGAGAAGAACAAATTTCTTTGGCTGGCTATACAACTCTCTTTTTGAGGAGTTCGTAAATGATTTGAAGTAAGCTCTGAAGTTTCTCGCCAGGCGGGGCATTGTCTAAGTTGTCTTTTCCGTTGATGACACAGAGTACTGCTACTTCCGGTTGTAGGAAGAAAGCAAATTCAGACTATCCAGCGGACATACAACTATGTGATTTATGCGGCAAATCCTCTGTTGCAGGTTGGATCCCCCACTTTGTCGTTTGTTATTAGGCCATTCTCTAACCTGGAAGGCCTTTAGGGCTTGTACTGTTTTCTTCTCACCCTCGGAGTTTGGGTCTTTTTTTCGAGGGGATGGAGTAAGCTCGCGGACACCTCACTCGCTGATTTTCACTAGTACGTTGATTCTGCTTGGATTTGTTTGACAACCGGCTCACCCGGTTTATTTTCAGCTGTACAATCCCTCTGATGGTGGTAATCACCTATGGGTCGTTTGGGCTTGTGTCGTTTAGCGACCCGGGGATTATCAACGCCGAGAACTCGCTCATGGCGAGGAGACGCTATGAATATGATTATGTTCTTTACGAGCCTAAAGAGTGTGAAACTTGTCATTTTATAAGGTCAGTCGCAACGGATTGAAATGGCTACGGAAAAGCCTAGACTCATGAGCATCGCACGGACAGGCCAGCGCGCTCCAAGCACTGCTCACGATGCAACGTGTGTGTAGGGCTCTTCGATCATCATTGTAATGGCTCCATGACTTCTATGCATCCATGGGTTGGAATTCACAGCATAAATACTTAGGTATCTGGGTGAACAATTGTATCGGCCAAGGCAACCACCACTACTTCCTGGTCTTTCTGGGAGCAACCCTGGCCATTTCTTTGTATGCCACCTACGTAGTGGCAGTGATTCTGATAGAGCTCGGATTCCCCGAATCCTGGTACGGGGATATCGACCAACTCGACCAGCTAGACTGGCTGGACTACCTGGTGGTAAATGCACTAATGCTTTCTCCAACGTGAACTGCTACTCACGATCATTCTACAGTTTGTCATTGATGACAACCCGATGCTATTCTCGTTGGGTGTTCTTTCCTTTGCGATCGCAGTCATCCTGACGTTCTTTCTCGGCCTCCACTTGTATACCGTTGCTTCGGGAACCACCACCAACGAATCCATCAAGTGGGCGCGGCTTCGAGCCGACATAAGACAGGGAAGATGTTACATGACCAAAGCTCAGCTAGATCCCGCCGAAGCCACCGTAGTTCATGTCCAGCACGACCAAGTTAGACAGCGCAAAGTAATGAGAGACGAGAATTCGGCCGTCGACCGCGAAGACCTGATCAAGGTTCGGAGCATCAGCCAACTCCGTAATATATATGACAAGGGGGCGTGGGGGAATCTCCTGGAAGCCTTGATTCCCCCCAAGATGTAACCCTTCTAGAGCACTTGGCAAGCAATAAATTCATTTCAGTTGGCTGGCAGGGGAACGGCTCCAATTCGCCTTGGTAGGCCAGCAACCAACCAGAATTTCAGACTACGTGACTGGGTGTGCATGACACTTGCATGACAGCGTGCACTAGGCGTTGGGCCAACGGTAAACCACCCATGACCCTTTACACACCGATCATCGCAAACCGCGGCTCAGTTGAATATCAGGAAATCTCCTCACGACGTTTATTCAAAGACTGATCTATCTCGACTATGGGTGGGATGCGTAACAGACATTAGATTACAATGATCTACCAGGTGCTTTGGAAATCGTGTTTACATGGTGCTTGGAATTAACGACACGAAATGGTTGAGAAGAGGGGGGTTCTATTCGGATGTTCCCCTACATATCTAATTGGCAGTGGGGTGCTGTCGAGCGTACTCAGCCAAGGTGGTCTTCTCCACGGCGAGGGCCGAGAGAGAGGTGGCGCTTGCAGCTTGCGTGATGACTTTGACGTAATCGCCGGGCTTGATGTTCATGTCTTGGCCAGCAGGGATTTCAATGAAGACCTTGTGGTTCCCATCATCACGTCCTTGGAGCATGTTGGCGTTTCTCTTGGTGGTCCCCTCGACAAGAACCAGCTGGGGCTTTCCTATTAAGGCTTGGTTCTTCTCTCTGGCGTTCCTGTGGAAGGTCTCGATGATCTCTTGGAGGCGACGGGACTTGACATCGTCCGGTACATCGTCAATCATCTTGCGGTGGGCGTGGGTCTTCTCGCGCATGCTGTCACCATAATGGGAGTAACAGGGGTCAGTCATGGGTTGTAGGTGGCGGCTGACCATCTGTGACGTCTGAATTACCTGTATGCAAACATGTAGGCCATATCGTACTTGACCTGCTCCATGAGTGTGACGGTATCCCTGTGCTCCTCCTCAGTTTCATGACAGAACCCGGTGATGAAGTCACTGCTGAGGGTGACCCCAGGGATCACTCCTCTGATCCTGCTGACCAGGTCCAGGTAGGCCTCCCTGGAGTATCCTCTGCGCATTCTGTCCAATACTTCGGTGTTGCCCGACTGCGCTGGCATATGGATGTTGGAGCACACGTTGGGCTTTTCCTTGATCAACCATAGAAGGTCATCGGGGAAGTCTTTGGGATGCGGGGACGTAAATCGGATTCTCATCTGGGAATAAACTCCGTCAATGTCTGGTCAACCGGTGCCATCCAAAGCACACCCTACCTCGGGATCGATCTCCGAGACTCTGTCGATCAACTCGGCGAAGCGTCTTCCACCCTCCTTTCTCTTGTAGATGGTTTTGAATCCTCGACTCAAGTCCTGGCCGATGGTGGAGGTGGCGAAGATCTTGCTCTCGCTGGTGTCTCTGTACGAGTTCACATTCTGTCCAAGCAGAATGACTGTCGAAGCGGTTATTTGACTGGTGCGGTTGGGGGGGGTGAAGGGGTTGCACGTCGATTTCACCTACCTTCTTTGATCCCTTGATCACTCAGTTTCCTCACCTCGTCTACGATCGAGTCAATGGGGCGACTGCGTTCCGTTCCACGAGTAAATGGAACGATGCAGTAACTGCACATATTGTTACATCCACTAAACATCAACGGGAAGTTGGATTAGCACTCGGGTGATATCAACGCTACACAGAAGCAGTACCGCATGATCGACAAGTGAACACTGACGCTGTTATCGTTGAGTCTGACGGGCATAATATCGGCGTAGGTTTCATCAGCGGAGAGGATCACATTGGCCACTTGCTGGATAGAGGTCTCTGCCATACTGATAAGGTGGGGGATGGAGCGATAAGCATCGGGCCCGCATACGATGTCGACCACCTTCTCTTGCTCCAGCAGTTTCCCCTTCAGTCTTTCGGCCATACACTGTTTGTGAAGCAACCTGGTCAGTCAATCGCGCTAGCTAGTTTCCCGACAGACAAGACATACCCCAAGAACTCCCACAAGAGGTGGTCGAGTGGGCCGTTTTTTGGTCTTCAGGTGCTTGAAGTAATTGAGACGTTGGTAAATCTTATTTTCCGCGTTCTCTCGGATGGAGCACTGTAAAGGGGGGGGGGTGGGGAGAGGGTTAGCTTTAGGTCCTGCCAAGGCTGGGGGGCTCAAGTTACGTACGGTCACTAGGAAAATCACATCGGCATCCTCGAGCTCGTGAGTTCTGGAATAGCCTGCCTGGTTCAAGATCCCCATGAGGATTTCGGTGTCGTTCACATTCATCTAGAGAAAAAGGGGGTGAGTGGGGGGGGGAGTTTCAAGCAATGCAGAGATTCTCTTCATACCTGGCACCCATACACTTCAATAAAATACTTCGAGCCAGCCCCATAATTGACCTGGGGAAGGTAAGGGACAGCCTCGGGCTGCGGGATATTCACCGTGGCCCCAGAAAGCTGGTTTGAAGAGGCACGGATGAAATCCTGGAGATTGGGGGATTTGTTGTCAAACACCAGGATTTTTTTCTTGGGCTGGGCTTCGGTGGAATGGGCACGAAGGGTCACCGGTGAGGACGCGCCGACCACCTTGGTGCATCGGGGGTTGGAGAACGCCTCGGCTCCGGTGTATCTGGCATACCTGGCGAGTTTCCCCAAGGGGCGATGGTGCTTTGGCAGAAAGGACATGACTCCGGGTTGAAGATGGACTACCTCAAGGGTGAAGAGACCGGACGGAGGTTTTCGAGAAATATTTGCACCAGGAAAAAATTGAGCCCTCCCTCTCCACCAATAAGGTCCCGCCTCTGCTCCGCTGGAGGACGGCTTATTTTTGCTATGGGATCGATTTGAGCTGGAGAGAGGGGGTTGGTGTGGATCTATTGGCGGAAGACCCATCGCTTTTTTCACTTCATGGTGAATTTGGTGGGTGATGGCTACACAAACGAAGGTTGGTCCTGATGTGGCCTACTGTATGGACGTTCCAATACGACCGGTGCCAGAAAAATCCCGGGGTGATGCCAGGGCACTTATTTGCTGAGTGCCCTCCTTGGATTAGCAGTGTTCCGCAGTGAGGTGATCCAGATCTCTCCACCCTTGGTCCGTGTATTCTGTAAGCCCTCCAGTTCTGACTTGATGCAGCCTGCTTTGGATGTGATGCGTGATTGATCAGTCCCCTTCTAAAACTCTGGTTACCATTTGGCGTTGCCATACCGAACAGATGTTGCCTCTTTTGGGGTCTGCAAACTCTTAGTTCCCGCCGTAGGCCAAATCGACCTAGTGTCAACTGTCATCTATGAGCGGTTGAATCATTGCCAATGATGAGCGCCAACGCTTACAACAGAAAAGAGTGTTGCAACTGTTTTGGGCGTGATGCTATAAGACTTCCTTTGCTCTTTGGGTGCCCCTCGACCTAAAACCTTGCACAAATGCTCCTGGCACCTTTCTAAACATATTCCATGTGCTTTTTGGCCAAGACCATCTCAAAGTTTAATTACAACATTTACACACAATAAATTATTGAGTGAAAACCGCATAATCTGCTTGTTTTTCCAATCACTTCCAATGTTTCCAAAACTCTTACCACAGGCTACAAGTTCCAGGCTATCACTCTCTGGGATGTCCAAAACTGTTGTTACTGGAGCTTTCCCCTCTGCCTTACAGAATTGGTGATAAGATCCATGATACTTCTCAGCAAAGATAAAGAGGAAGCTCTGGGAAAGAGGCCTTTGGGATATTGCTGAAAGCAAAGAATATCCTCCTAAAAGTGTAAGAGAATGAGCTTAAGGTACTAGAAGAAAGCATTGTAAGAGTTTTGGAGATGCTGGAAGTGATTGGGAGTACAAGTATATAATGTGGCTTTCACCTAATGAGTTATTGACTTTGAGATATTTCATGTTCTGGGTACTGGATGCTCTGGTGAAAATATTCCAAGTAAATCCTGACCAAGAAGTTAGGTGGAATTTGCCAAGATTTGTGAGCTATAATCTAAGTGACTTAGTTAGGTGAATACTTGGTAGTAAGTACAAAATTCACAACATGCCCACACAACTAAATATTCATATACCGTAGGAAAAATAATATGGTCCCTCAAGTGGATCTAATCTAGATTAGCCATCAAGATCCTGCAATGAGGCCATCATAATGCTGACAGCTTGGATTGATCTGTTGTAAAAATTTGTAATTCCACCTAAATGTTCACCTAACTTAGTCACTTGGATCATTACCTACAAATCCTAGAGAATACTACCCAATTCCTTGTTGGGATTTACTTGGAATATTTTCACCAAAATATCAGGTACCCTATACATGAGAATTCTCAGAATTGCCCAAAAAGCCCCAAACTTTGCACACATGCTCTTGGAATCTTTCTAAACCTACTCTATGTGTTTGTTAGACAAGACTATGTAAAAGTGTAAATACTACTTTTACATTCAATAAATCATTAAGTGAAAACTATATAATCTACTTGTTCTCCCAATCACTTCCAATATCTCCAAGACTCTTACAACAGGTGATGAGCCCCAATATGTCACTCTCTGCAGTTTCTATCACTGATATTACTGGAATTTTTCCCTCTGCTGAATAGCTGTATGGAACTAACTACTAAGTGTGAAAGGTGAAGATGAAGATGCTGCTGTGAGAATGAGGTCTTTGGGATATTGTCTTGGGAGAAGAATGCCCTCCTCAACATGTGGAAGAGGAATCCTTAAAGTACCAGAAGAAAGAACAATGTGCCTTTAACTGCATTTGCCTTAATGTCAAAGACAGATTACTAATTCAATGCTCAAGAGCAAAAACAGCAAAGAATGCCTGGAAGGCATTTGAATACACCTACCAGTCATGTTCAGATACCAAGAAGATGTATCTTAGACAAAAATTCTCTACTACAAAGATGCTGCCAGGAGAAGAAATGAAAAATCTAATAAGCAAAATTAGCCTGCTTGTGGATGAGATGGAATCTGCAGCATACCAGCTACTTATGATGATGCGACAGTTACCATCCTGAATAGCCTGAAAGACAAGTTTCAGGGCCTTGTATCAACCCTGGAGTCCAGAACTCAAGATTTGACCTTAAATCACATATATGGAAGGCCCCTGGATGAAGAATTAAGAAAATCAAGCACCAATAGGAAGAAAGAAGAAAATGTTTTAATCAGCAATAATAACCTACAAAGGAGATTCCCAAGACCTTTTAAAGGCAATAGCAACCTGTTTGGCAACTACTGCAAAAGCAAAGGACATACATCAGACTGGTGCTTCAAAAAGAGAGATAATCAGCAGAAAAAGCCTGAATATGGAAATGCTGCAACAACTGAAGATAGACTATTCATATCTGCACTAAATATGACCACAAACAGTGATTTGCAGACATGATATATTGACTCTGGAGCATCTGAACACCTCACACACCAAAAAGAACTTTTACCCAATATAAATAAATCCCAATTGAGAAGGTTTTCATGGGTGACAATAGAACTGTTGATGCAGTGGGAGAAGGAAGTATCCAAGTAAACCTTAGAAGCAGTGAAGGAAGCCCTGCACTGACCTTTAAGGAAATACTCTATGTACCAGAAATAGCCAAGAACCTACTATCTGTAAGCAAGGCCACAGCAGAAGGACTCAGTTTCAGCTTTGACAATCCTGGATGCAGGTTCACCATTCAAAATGGTGCTCATAGTGATTTGGGTACCAGGGATCAGAATCTGTATAAGTTGACTAATATTCCATCATATCAAGAAGCCAAAATAAGTAACTTGAATGAAGAAACACCATTGCTATGATACAGGAGATTTGAACACATCAATTTTGCTTATTTCCACACAATATCATAGATCAGCTAATTTCTGGAGTAAAAATTGATCCCCCAGCTGATCAGGAGCACTGTGAAGCCTGTATCTGTGGAAAGCAAGCCAGGCAACCATTCAAGAGCTCTGGTTAGTCAAAACTAAAAAATTAGACCTAATTCACTCAGATATGTGTAGACCTATGCAGAATTTAACCTCAAGCAAGATGAATTATTTAATCACTTTTATTGATTAATATATATACAATACATGTGGGTGTTGTGCATCAACATTTAAAACTTGGCCAATTTCACTCTGTTAGAAAATCTAGTACCCTTATTGATTTTCCCTAACATAAACATAACTAATCCCTGTTATGGTTTATTTTATCACTTCTCAGAATCTATTTTTAGCTGTCACACCTGATCAATTTTCATGTGGTCATTACATCCTCAACAGATCTGCTAAGCCTTTCCAAGTGATTAGTCATCTGAGATTTATCCAACCACTCAGCAGTTGCCAAGACATCAGCTGATTAATGATACAACTTTTCATTTATCTTATGCACCTATCAACACCCCAACAGATTTCAATTAGTCCAGTCTCTTGCTGCTTACTAATGCAACTCAATCAGGAAAGTATAAATAAAGTTTACTGAACCTTTTGGTTTAGTGTGTGTCACAATGAAATTAAGAATTCAACAAATCCATTCTAGTTTCTACCCAAGCTTAGCATATCTAGCATTCTCAAGAGCACCAAGCCTAACCTGCATAGCAGACCTACTCTGTTTTCTTTATAGCCCAACTCAGCCATATATAAGACCAGTATTAGACCAGAACCTCTCTGCTAATATTTCTGGCACTCTTGACAATTCTAAGATTCTGCACTTACTTGTCACTTAGGCTCAGTTAACTCATTCAAGAGTTTTATTACACGTTTCTCTTGGATACAACAGTGGGACTACTTCATGAGGAGAAAGGCAGAAGCTCAGTCTAAGTTCAGGAAGTTTAAAGCCATGGTGGAGAGAGAAACAGGTGGAAAAAAGTCAAGAAAATGTGCTCTGACAATGGTGGAGAATATACTGCAAAACTCTTCATCCACTTCTGCAAAATTTGTGAATAATACAAGAGACTACTGCACCATATTCCCTAAAGTAAAACAGAGTAGCAGAATGTGCAAATAGATCAATAACTGATATGGCAAGATCTATAATCCATGATCAATCATTATCCTATGGTTTTTGGGTGGAATCAGTTGCCACAGCTGTGTACCTTAATAATAGAAGTTATAACAGAATACTTTATGATTCCACTCCATTTGAAGCATGGTATGAATACAAACAAAGTGAGGCATATTGAAGAAAATTTGTGTCCACAGCATATGCCAAGAAAAAGCCTGGAAATCAATGAATATTTGAGACAAAAAAGTGTAAAATACATATTTTTGAGCTAATGCAATGAGAGTAAAGCATACATACTCTACAATACCAAAGCAAAGAAGCTGATGAAGTCCAGGGACTGGCTGTTTGATGAAAATTCAGAATTTTCACAAAATATTTATTGGATGATGACAAAAATCTGATCTTAAGTTCACCAATTGTCAGGAGTAAATCAGAGCAAAGCAGTTAGAGGTTTTTCACTACAGAGAGCTCAACAACTGTGGTTCAGCCTGAATCAGTGCCCAGGAATATCCCAGAAGTGATCATTCCTTTATCAATTGCCAGAAGATCCAACCAGACATGAAATAGCCCAAATTACTATATCAATGAGGGTACAAACATATCCAATGCTTATTCAGTCCATATTGATGAGCCCCAGACTGTAAAAGAGGCACTAAATAGCACTCAGACAATGCTTTAGAGATGTGCAATGACTGAGGAGTATCAGGCCTTAATGGAAAATCAAACTGGGACTTAGTCAAATTAACAATCAATCGAAAATTAATTGGAAGTGGATGGGTCTTTAAGGCAAAAACATGGCCAATGGTACAATCAAAATATATAAAGCAAGACTTGTGGCCAAAGGATACTCTCAAACAAAAGGACTTGACTATACTGAGACCTTTGCACCAGTAGCCAGGCTTAATTCTGTTAGATTGATCTTGTCTATTGCAGCCAAATATAAGTTTGTTAAACATCAAATGGATGTAAAAGCTGTATTTTTGAATGGAGAACTTGATGAGGATGTGAATATATACCAGCCTGATGGGTTTGTTGACCAAGATAACCCCCACTTGGTCTGCAAGCTTAAAAAGTCTCTATATGGACTCAAACAAACACTAAGGGCCTGGATTTGAAAAATAGATTCTTTCTTGAAATCTGCAAGTTTCAAAAGGAGTAGTGCTATAGTAGTAGTTACTACAAGCCAGCTAGAGTAAATCCAGTTCTGTTAGCTCTATTTCTGGATGATATCAATATGGCCACCAATAACCCAGAATCATTGGAAGAGACTAATTCCAGCCTATCTAAAGATTTCACCATGTCTGATCCAAGAGAACTCAATTACTACTTTGGGATAAGGTTTCCATGGATAGAAGTACCCTGAATATCACCCTAAGCCAATCCAAGTATATTCAAGATCTACTAAAGAAGTACCAAATGGAAGACTGTAAACTGGCAGCTACCCCAATGGAAATAAACCTTAACTTGGTCAAAGTTCTACCAAATCAAGAAAGCTTGGTGCCATCTGAAAGTCCAGACTTTCCTAATCAATCTATGGTCAGCAGTCTGATGTATATCCAGCTTAGAACACATCCAGATATCTTGCACTCAATGGGAGCTGTCAGCCAGCATAATAAGAGCTATGGATCTGATCACATTGCAGCACTTAAGCAGATATTTAGATACCTAAACAGAGCTGCTGATATCTGCTTAAGATACACTTATAAGGATCCAGAGCAGGATCTTGAGGAGTACTCTGATGCTAATTGGGGACAAAATTTAGAAGACAGGAGTTCCACCACAGGATACACTGTTCTTTACTGTAATGGAACAATCTCATGGAACTCAAGAAAGCAACCTACTGTGGCACTTTCCACCTCAGAGGCAGTGTATATGACAGCCTGTGATGCCACAAAGAAGTAATGTGGTAAAGGAAGCTTATTAAAGAATTAGGCTTGTACCAAAGAATGCCTGTCACTTTATTTGACAATTATCAAGGATGAATCAATTAGGTAGAGATCCAACTTTTCATGCTGGAACTAAGCACAGAGATATCAGACCTCATTTCATACATGAAGCTATAGCAAGCAACTTAGTCAACATGGCTTACTATCCTACAAATGAGATAATTGTAGACATATTCACCAAACCATCACCTAGAGACAGGTTTGAATATCTGAGGTCTAATTAGGACTAGTCAGTACAAACATTTAGCCAAGTGGGAGTGTTGTAAAAATTCATAATTTCACCTAGATAATCACCTGAATTGGTCACTTAGAACATTACCTTCAAATCCTAGAGAATACTCACCAAAATCCTTGTTGGGATTTAGTTAAAATACTTTCACCAAAATATCAGGTACCCAAAACATGAAAATTCCCAAAGTTGTCCATACAGCCCCAAACTTTGCACACATTCTTGGGACCTTCCTACACCTATTCTTTGTGCTTGATTTTCCAAAACTATGTAGAAGTATAAATACTACTTTTACATTCATTAAATCATTAAGTGAAAACTATATAATCTACTTGTTCTCTCAATCACTGCCAATATCTTCAAGACTTTTACAACATAATTGAGCCTCTTTACAATATTACAATGGGACTAAGATGGTGTCTTGCTAATTCTACTGCTTAATTGGTAAGCAAGCTTGATGGTGTTTAGGTGGTCTTTAGACAGGATTTGATTGCCATTCTGACATATTATTGTGGCCTACACTTATTCCAGCAGACCCAACAGGCCAGCACATGCAAATGCTATATATGGAAAAACATGATGGTATTTGAACAGCTTTGATGCTGAAGTATGTTGGCATTATAACAGCGGCACAGCAGCCCCTATGAAAAATAATTTGGTCCTGCAGGTGGATCCAATGAGGATCAGCCATTAAGATCTCATCAGGAGACCTCTAAAATACCAGCAGCTTGGAATTGATGACTATCTACAAAATCTTAAGATGGAATCATAGCAGCATTTGCCTAAATTTACAGCCAAATAATGTTGAAAAACATAATGGTGCTTGTACAATGTGTGTATGGTGTTTTGCAAAGGGTGGGATGGTATTGTAACAGTCTTAGTGCATCCTACAACAATTTGAGTAGATCTAACTGGCCAGTACTTCCAATTGCCTTATCTGGAAAAAATTTGACAGTGTTTTGATGGCCTCATTGCAAGACTTTGATGCATTATTGTGGCAGTATGGTGGCCTACAGCTAGTGCTGTATAATGCTACCATACCAATTTACCAAATGATATTTCCTTTGTCTACATCCCCATGTGCAATTGATGTATTTCACTGTAGAATCACCCCTCTTTGTTTGCTTACCCACTACTACCATGGGTATTCCACTTATAGTCTGAATCAAAAAATACTATGGCCTCCAGCTTACTAACAACTACAGATGCGCACACCTGTTGCAATTGACATACTTTGATGACATCAACTTTACTGCTTTTTAGTATGATACTTGCGAAGTAGCCATATACCTTGTATTGCTGGTAACATATACATGTTGCAAACATATGCTTGGCTGCCACCACCTCTGCCATGAATACCTCCTGAATATCTGCAAAGGACTGTTTGGTATTTAGCCAATATATTCCTTCTCCCTGCTGGATTCTAGGCCTCCTTATAGGTGCATTTGGGCGCTTGTTTGTGCAAATTCCGCTACAAATGCTCTAGAAATTGGTTTGTAACCAAGAGATATCTGGCTTACCTTAGTAGAGTTTTCCTAATGTAATGATTTGCTTGTTTCACCCAACCCAACTTTGCATTACTTAACTGATTCCCCACACATTGGGGCTGCTTTGCTTCTTAATGCCATAGGCATAGGTGTCTCCATGTGCACATATGTCCTCAGAATTTTCTAACTCTTCCTGACTGTCCTCCATGTGGCAACTTGCCACAGCCATGATGGACTTGAAGGTAATATTCTTGATGAGATTGGGAAATAGTAGTACATGCAACTTGACTTGTCTTCCTATCTCTTCACACATCCACTCCATAGCAAACTCCCAGAAGGTGAGGCAAGGCCCCATATTTGCAACACACCAAGCAAGATGAAGTATCAAATGGATATAGTAGTGGCAGAGATCTACATGTTCAGCTTTGTACTTGTTGTACAGCTGCTCAAATCCCATCACAAACTCTTTGCACAAAAGCTGTAGATGCATCAAGTTGGCTTTGGTGATCAGCATCTGGATGAATATGCCTACAATGTCCACATATGACTCCCAATGCTTCCAATCAACTCTTGGTAGAAAGGCTTCAGAAGGTCACCTGAACAAGTAAATATCCAGTTCATCCAGTCCTTGCACTTGTATTGTTGCATATGTGTATGAATATTAATTGGGGACCATGAAAAGTACTTAGGGTAATAGATAATCTGTAATATTGTTCCAATACTTTCAAATTTCTCTGGTATTTCAAAGGGCTCATTTAGCTTGAAATGCCTCATGTACCACTTGGTCATCATTATTGGGATATTGTTGAAAAGCAAATGCATTGCCACTGTGGTGGGGTGACAGTGACACCCACAGACAGATGTGCTCATTCCCTTATTTTCTACTTCCCTATATCTCTACTACACTGATTTTAGTTTTATCCCATTTGTCTTACCCAATCAGTACTATCCCATAAGCCGGTTGACTATCACACCTGCTTACCTTATTGAATAGGTTATCCTGCACTTTATGTAAGATTACTAGCTATAAGTGCTTCTATATTAGGCAAGTACCCACGCCAGTACCCGTGACACATGATCAACCCATGTCACCATCTCTACCATTTCCAAACCATATATGGTATCCCTATGTTACACAGGTTTCAAAATACTGATTCCTGATTGGTTGGATGTGCTGTGCCTCTTAGAACCATCCGGCACCTACTTGGAACATTCTTAGGTCATTCTGATGTTGTTAAGATTTCTATTGATATCTGGAACCTTCTGGACCACCATGATTAGTAATCACATGGCCAGTAAGAAAAGAATATAAGGGAGGCTATCCCTCAACAATAAATCATCATCCCTTTTATCAATATACCAACTTGTTGATTAGTGTGATCACTGCTACCTACTGCTACCTGAACTTCCAACCCTAGACCACAGGACACTCCCAGGAAACCACACTGACAGCCAACTGACCTTGAAGGCACTACTTGTGAGGAATACTCAGATTAGGTACCTTTTATTATTCTTGATTCTTTCCCAAGTTTGTTCTTGTACAGGCAAAGATACTTTTCTGTCTTTGTAACTATTGACCACAGCTGCATTCTTATCAAGTCCCTGCTGGTGGAGTTTACAGCTGTTTTGACTTTGGAAGCTTTAGTACATTGTCATCTCAAAAGATGCTGAACCCAGCACATACTTTTGTTAAGATGCCAACTAAGTTGGGGATTGTAGCTCATTAGTTTTCCCATGACAAGCTTGTGGCTTTATTCCCCATCACATTAGATTAGAGACAAAACCCAAGTATTCCTAGCAAGCTTTTGCCAGAGGTTATTGCACTTGGTGAGCACCCCACACATAAAACACCTGAGAAGTGTTGGGTGTATCTCTCCCTTGGACCTATACACCACCACACCGCCAGTGGAAAGCTTTTGCTCCAACAGATTCTCTCTATCATAAGTATCTCTGGTTTCCAATTAATACCATATTCTGGCCAATGGCTTATGGCTTGCTAACTGTGCTGCAATTGCATGCTGATTTCTGTATGTTCTCTCTGCAGGAAGATGCTGTTCTTAGTGTTGGTGTCATGGTAACAATAATGTGTGTGAATTATGTAGTAAATCCCCTGGATCTCACACATTTGACAGCAATACCATCCACTGTGCCTAGAAAATCCAGCTATCTTGCTGATGGCTAGGGCATCTCCAATGCACATAATATTATGCACATGGACATGATGGCCATTTACTGTTATCCAGTGGGAAAGCAAACAAAATTTATCCAGCAATGGATGTAAGTAGCTATCCAGGTTGGATGCTCATTTAAGCCCAGATATCAGTGAGACTACCATCAGATTTCTGCTCTGATACCATAAGATGAGCAGCAGATTCAGGTTGAAGAGAATCAACGGCCAGCAAGATTTGCAGGTAGAGTACTTGCTTAATGAGAATCCATCAAGTACCAAGGCAAAGGCATGGTCATACATTCCTTCAAAGTAGCCCTTGCTTCCCAGCAGTTTGTAATATTTGCCATCAAATATATTGGATATGTTTACACTTAATTAATACTGAGTGCAGTACTTTATAGCTTCACAATATTTGTTAGACTGCACAGGATTCTTCATATGGGGTATTACCCAAATATATCCAGGGTATGAACAATGTACTCCCCCAATGGTGGTGGATCCCTGACAAGTAGGTCACCTTGTAATGGTGGCATTTTCTGATGTGTATCCCATGCAACTATCAACACATGCTGGTATCAGGACAGTCTCTGGGTCATATGCTGCCAGCTGCATGATGGTTGTCCATTTTTACCATGTACATGGTAAGTTGCATCCTGGGATGATTTTGGCAAGAGGTACTATTGAGTCCTCAGAGCCCCCATTTCTGATATTTGTGGAATGTGCCACTTCTCTAGCCACAACATTACATCATTCACCAGTGGATGGATTTCTGGGCTCACTTGACTCCATAAAGTATACTTAGCTTTTTTTTCCATGGGTGCTGTCTCATTGCTTAATGGGACTTTGCCAAGCTCATGTAGGGTACTGTTGTCAGGGGAAATAGGATCATAATCCATCAGTGAGCCTGCTTCTTCAGAGCTATCCCTATGTGTGCTATATTTAGGAGGCTGGGATGAGCCTGAAGGCATCACAAACTCACCTGACTCAGTTTGCGCAAGGTAACAAGTACAGCTGGGTGCTGTTATAAAAGTATTTTGCAGCTGGCAAGATATTACTGGTACAGTAGTGACTGGCAAATGTCCAAATATAGGAGTCTGCATGCCAACACCTTAAGGCTGGCATACAATGGGACCATTGGGAACTCAAGGCCAATCAGAATGTATCTAATTTGCTCCATGGGCATTATCCTGGATTCAAACTAGCAAGCAAATTCTGGGCCAGCATTAGTATGCTAAGAGAGTATCTCAAGAATATCAGAAACTATCAAAGGCACAGGAACAAGGGTGCAACAGCTAAAAAAAGAGGCTTCCTCAAGAGCCCATCACAAGCAGGGCAAAAAGCTCCAAGTAAGCATCAAAGAGATATCAGGTAGCTGGAAGAGTACCAATAAGGGAAAAGCAGGAAGACACAGATGTACCTGCACAACATTTACCAGGGAAAAAATGTGGTTCTACTCAAGAGGTACTCAGTCAAAATGGTAGTGAAGGGCCTGGCAGTGATAAAGGAAATGGTAAAGGGAAAAAGTCTACCAAAGCCAGGGACAGGGTAGTGTGAGAAAAAGCTGCAGTGCTTGCCAATAAACACCATTAGCCCAGAACAGACCAAATCCCATCATAGCCAAGTAGAATTACAAGCAAGAAAACAGCTGTTGTCACAAGAGTTGGAAATGCAGCCAATTGAGCTACACTACAGTGAGGTAGATGAGTTTGCAGAGCAAGGCAATTTGTCTACCACAGCATCCACATCCTCCATTGTTGACAGAGCAGAGATCCCACTGACAGGCAAAGTAACAGTATTAAGAACTCAAAAGGTTATCACAATACCATCAGTGGAATTTTGAACCTTAATAGGCACACCAAGAGTCTGCAGCACTTCTTCAAGAGCAGTCCCCAAAAACACATACTTCAACACTGGAAGAATTTATTGCAAAGACTGTCAGATGAGGTGCTAGACCTTGCAGTGCCAGCTGAAGACCAGGATGTATGGGAACAAGTGAATCAACAGTGGCATAAGTCATAGGGTTCCTGCCAAGGTCATGGAAACAGAGCATGACTTAGGCTGCACTGACAGCCAACTAACCTTGGAGGCACTACTTGTGAGGAATACTCAGAGTAGGTATCTTTTATTATTCTTGATTCTTTCCCAAGTTTGTTCTTGTACAGGCAAATATACTTTTTGGTCTTAGTAACTATTGACCACAGCTGCATTCTTATCAAGTCCCTGCTGGTGGAGTTTACAGCTGCTTTGACTTTGGAAGCTTTAGTACATTGTCATCTCAAAGGATGCTGAGCCCAGCACATACTTCTGTTAAGATGCCAACTAAGTTGGGGATTGTAGCTCATTAGTTTTCCCATGACAAGCTTGTGGCTTTATTCCCCATCACATAAGATTAGAGACAGAACCCAAGTATTCCTAGCAAGCTTTTGCCAGAGGTTATTGCACCCAGTGAACACCGCACACACAAAATACTTGAGAAGTCTTAGGCGTATCTGTCCCTTGGACCTATACACCACCACAGAGTGGTTTCCTGGGAGTGTCCTGTGGTCTGGGGTTGGAAGTTCAGGTAGCAGCAGGTAGCAGTGATCACACTGATCATCAAGTTGGTCTACTGATAAAAGGGATGGTGATATGTTGTTGAGGGATTGCCTCCCTTATATACTTTTCTTACTGGCTAAGTAATTACTAATCATGGTGTTCCTGAAGGTTCCAGGTGTCAGCAGAAATCTTAATGACATCAGAATGACCTAAGAATGCTCTAAGTAGGTGCCAGAAGGCTCTAAGAGGCACAACACATCCAACCAATCAGGAATCAGTACTCTGAAACCTGTATAATATAGAGATGTTATATATGGTATGGAAATGCTAGGGATGGTGACATGGGTTGATCAGGTGTCACAGGTACTTGTGCAGGTACTTGCTCAATATAGAGGTACTTATAGCTAGTAATCTTACATAAAATGCAGGATAACCTATTCAATAAGGTAAGCAGGTGTGATAGTCAACCGGCTTATGGGATAGTACTGAACAGGTAAGACAAATGGGATAAAACAAAAATAAGTGTGGCAGAGACGTAGGGAAGTAGAAAATATGGGAATGAGCACATCTGTCAGTGGGTGTCACTGTCACCCCACCACACTGGAGTACTTCTCATGTGCTCCAATTATTATTTGTGTGCATATGCAGTAATAAAAATGCCAGGACTGGATGAACTGGATATGTATATATTCAATTGACCTTCTCAAACTATTTCTACCATGCATACATTGGAGATGTTGGGAGCCATATGCAACATTATAGGATTACTTATCTCAAAGCAGATCACCAATACCAACTTGATGCATTTACAGCTTCTGTTCAAATAGTGTGTGATGGGTTTGAGCAGCTATACTACAAGCATAGAGTTTAGCATGTAGATCTCTGCCATTACTGTATCCATGTTCTACTCCACCTTGCTTAGTATGTGGAGAATATTGCTCCTTCCTTCAGCTTTTGGGAGTTTCTTGTGTAGCAGATATGTGGGGAGAAAGGAAGACATGTCAAGTTGCAGGTATAACCATATCCCAGTCTCATCAAGTATATTACCTTCAAGTCAGTCATGGATGTAATGAGCTGGCATATGCAGGACCACCAGAAAGAGTTGCAAAATGTTGAGGACAGATGAGCACAAGGAGACACCTATGCCTTTGGCATCAAGCAGCTAGGCAGCCCCAATACAAGGTAATGCTAAGTAATGCAAGTTGGGCTGTGTGCAACAAGCAACTAGTTTTTATCAGCGCAACTTTAACAAAGTGTGCTGGGTTTCTCTTGGACACACCCAGCTTATACACCACTCAATATGGAATTCATACAGACAAGAGCCAGAGCACACCTATCAGGGGGACTTAAATCCTGCCAGGAGAAGGAATAAATTGGTATATATTAAGTGGCTCTTTGCAGATATGCAGCAGGTATTTATGGCAAAGGTGGTAGCAACCAAGCATTAGTTTACAAGATGTATATGTTACCAGCAACAGAAGGCATATAGGAACTTGCCAGCATCATGCTAAAAGCCCATAGAATTGAGGTGATAGAAGTGTGTTAATTGCAGCAGGTGTGCACCTATGTAAAGGTTGGTAAGCAGGAGGCCATAGTTTTTTTGGATATGGGTTGTATCTAAAATATTCAAGGTAGTAGTGGATAGGCAAACAGAGGCTTGAAATGAGTCCATCAGGACACCATCAAGTTTCCTGCCATATAAGGCAATTGGATGCACTGGCCAGTCAGGTCTGCTCAAATAAATATAAAGTGTTATAAGTCTGGGTGTAAGAGTTAGAGAGGAATAGGGAGTTTAGCTGGTATTGTATTCACAAAAACTTGAACTGATTTTTATTGAGGTTCCACCAGCTCATTATATACACTTTGCCAGAGCAATTTCTGACTAATTGTATCCACTAATGTAGGTAATGGCTGATGACTCACTTGATTGCATCATCATCACCCAATAAGATCCTAGCTTTTATATCTATTTCTGTCTGATAAGGACTTGATGATTCATTTGCTGAATAATGCCACTGATTTGATAGATAGTACTGATAAACTGATAGGCTAAGCATAGAACAAATTGATTTGGCAAAAAACATATCTAACTTAAACATGTAAGCAGTAGATCATAGCAGAGGCACATTAAAATTGCGAGAATGCCATGCAATTCTTGTCATGTGATTGCTTAAGCTCCATTAGAATTTCTACTTTATATGGCAGTAAAATTGGCAAATCACCATCATAATCCCATCATAAGACTGTGTGGAGGGTCAATAATTCCAAGCTGTAAGCATTATGACTGACTCATTGCAGTTTCCTGAGGGCTGATCCAAATTGAATCTGCTCACTGGACCAAATTATTTTTCATAAGGTACCAAGAGTAAACTAGAAGCACTGGGAGTCATATGTTGAAATTGTAGGAATGTTTATCCCTAACAGATCACTAATGCCAACTTGATGCACCTACAGCTTTTATGCAAAGAGTTTGTATTGGGATTTGAGTAACTGCACTGTAAGCATAAAGCTGAATGTGTAGATCTCTGCTGCTGCTATGTCCATTCTGAACTCCATCCTGCCTGGTGTGGAGAATCATGGATCTTGCTTTACCTTTTTGGAGTTTCTAATGCTGCTCATATAAGAAAAAATAGAAAGACAACTCAAGTTGCAGGGCCTACCATATCCCAGTCTCAGCAAGAATATTACCTTCAAATCTGTTGTGGATGAGATGAGTTGGCACATGGAGGACAGCCAGGAACAAGTGGAAAATAGTGAGCACAAATTGGAGCATGGAGACACCTATGCCACTTGCAATAATAAACAAAGCAGCCTTGATGTGTGGGTGATCAGCAAAGTTGTGCAAAGTTAGGTTGGGTGCAATAAGAAACTAATACATATTAGGACAACTTTACCAGAGTATGCCAGGTTTCTCTTGGTCACAGGCCAGATTCCACACTATTTACTTTGGAACTCACCCAAGTAAGAGTCAGAGTGCACATATAAGAGGAATAGAATCAAGCAGGAAGAAGGAATATATTGACTAATTATTGAGAAGATCTTTGACAATATTCCGGAGGCATTTATGGCAAAAGTGGTGGCAACCAAGCATATCTTTGCAAGATGTATATGTTATCAGCAAGACAAGGTAAGTCAAAAGCTTGCAAGTATCATGCTAAAAAGCACTGAAGTTGAGTTGATATAAGAGTGTCAATTGCAGCAGATGTGCACCTATGTAGATGTTAGTAAGCAGGAGGATATAGTTTCTTTTATTCAAGCTATGTGTTGAATACCCAAGGAAGTAGAGGATAAGCAAATAAAGAGGGATGATTTTACAGTGGCAATTTAAATGGTGTCAGGTGAGGTACAAGAAGAAAGTACCATATGTTAAGTTGGTATGGTAGCATTATACAGAACTAGCTGTAGATTGCCATACTGTTGTTATAATGCCAGCAGAGGTTTATAATTAGACCAGCAGAATACCATCAAGTTACTTGCTATATAAGGCAATTGGATGTATTGGCTAGTTAGGTCTGCTCAAACAAATGTTGAGCTCATCAGGACCATTAGTATGATAAGCTATTCTTGTCAAAAGACTGCTCAAACACTGTCAATTTTGTAACTATATTTAGCAGTAAAATCTGTTCAATAATCGAGAGTTTACCTAATTATCAATATATTATGAACTAGCACATAGTTAAATTACATATTTCAGAATATTAACTTAGAAGTTAGTTTGTAAGATTTTTGTTCATTTTTAGGGGAGTCTCAGGAGTACATATTAATTGATCTGATTTGCACCTACACAATCTGCTTGCAATGATGCCTTATCTAATATCTATGATCAGGAAATTACTTGCTCAATTGGTAAAATGGGATATTTGATGGCAAATTAGATAGCTTGTGTGTTGGTACATGAGCCAATGAGAGGCTCACTGCTTTGGGATACCTTTAGTCCAATCAATCACTGATATGCAGTTGAATTGGAGTGATGATCACCAAGCTGGTAAGTAAGAGTGTAGTTTTTAGTGTAATATGTATTAATATCTATATAAACTAATGACACATATCTGAATACCAGATTTTGCCTACCATAATAGAAGTGTCCAATAATGCACCTGATGCAAACATTACAAATTGGTGCAATCATCCATGCCAATCTTGTTGTGTAAGATTTAACCATAGTGTTAAAGATCAACCAACCTAGTGAGTAATTGTCCAACAACAACCTTGCCTATTGCTTGCTACAACAATGCACCTGATAGTTCTTAACAGCTATGAATTACATTGAACATCTTGGCACAGTGCATTGATTCAGATCTAGATTTCTAAATACTCTGCTCTGATTGGTTGGAGGTGCTTTGCCTTATAGAACCTGGTGGCACCTACTTCAGTACTTGTAGCTCATTCTGTTGAGTTTATGACTTAAACTGACCTCAGGAACCTTCTGAAACATCATGATTTGCAATCACTTAGCCAGTGATAAAATTTTATAAGGCAGACACTCCCTTAATAATTACTCATTGCCCCATTGAGTAATATTGCAACTTGGTAATAAGTGCAACCACTGCTACCTGCTGCTACCTGAGATTCCAGTTCCAAACCACAGGATACTCCCAGGAAACTACACTGATAGCCAACTGACCTTAGAGGTATTGCTTGTAGGGAGTATTAAGAGTAGTTATCTTTCATTATATTTGATGCTTGCCCTAGCTTGTTCTTGTACAGACAAAGAGACTCTTTTAGCTTTGTAATTATTGACCACATCTGCATTCTTGTCAAGTCCCTGCAGGTGGAGTTTACAGTTGTTGTGACTTTGAAACCTTCAGTACATTGTCATTCAAAGGATGCTGAACCTGGCACATATTTTGTTAGGATACTGGCAAAGTTGAGCATTGAAGCTCTATAGGTTTCCCTTCAGAAGCAAAGGCTTTACTTCCCTACTCATGAATATGGTAACAAAACCTCAATTTTCTTAGCAAGACATTGCCAGAGGATATTGCACACTTCACATAAAGACCCTTGCAAAGTGTTAGATATATCTCTCCCTTGGGCTTATACACTACCATAGTTGTATTTGTGTTGTAAAAGCTTGTTAATCCACCTAAGTATTCACCAAATGTGGTGAATTATATCCTTACCTACATATATTGGAGAATAATAACCAAGTTCTTTGTCAGGAGCTACTTTGAATTTTTTCACAAAAATATCAGATACCCAGAAAATGAAAATCAGGTAAGTCAGGCAATCAGTCTCCAACTTTGCATCATGTTCTTGGGACCTTCCTCAGCCTATTCTGTGTTTGTTATGCCATGATTATATAAGGTATAAATACTACTTTTACATTCCATATATCCTTAGGTGAAAATCACATAATCTACTATTTCTCTCAATCACATCCAGTTTCCACAATACTCTCACAACCAATTATGAATTCCAGGCTGTCATTCTCTTCAATGTCTATTACTGCTATTACTAGAATTCTTCCCTCCACCAAAGAGTTGGATGGATTTTACTACAAAGTGTCAAAGGTGAAGATGAGGATGCTGCTTTGAGAACAAGGCCTTTGGGATATTATCATGGCAGAAGAATGCCCCCCTAAAAGAATGGGAGAGCAAGCCTTAAAGTACCAGAAGAAAGAATAAAGTGCCTTTAACTGCATTTGCCTTAATGTCAAAGTCAACTTGCTAATTCAATGCTCAAGAGCAATAACAGCAAAGAATGCCTGGAAGGCATTAGAAACACATACTAGTCAAGTTGTACTGCTAAGAAGGTATATTGTTGACAGAATATTTTACCACAAAGATGCTTCCAGGGGAAGAAATGAAAAATATAATGAACAGAATCACCCTGCTAGTGGATGAAATGGAATCTGTTTTTTATTTATTATAACACATGATTCTTGTTGCCTGGGAAATTTTTTGGAAAAAATAACTTGTAAACCATGATTCATATTGTCTGGGATAATTTTTGGTTTAAACTTGCTCAAGCTAAAGAGATATTCTTACAAATCTGAAGCTTATTTTTAAATGAGAGGAACGTGTTAAAAATGTAGAAAATATATAGACATGAGATGGCTGTCAACAAAACTTAAAAAAAATCAAGTCTGAATAGAATTCTTAATTTAAAAAATATGTTGTATATATTAAGAGTTAACATGCTCAAAAGGTTGTTGTCTGGAGAAACTTTTTGGCTGAGAAAAAAAATTGGGCTTGGAGAAACTATTTAGAATCAAAATAAAGCTTATGCAATTATTACAGTAGGGCTTACTTACAATAAATTGTCCTTTGAAGAAAGTTTTGGACAAGAAAAATTTTGAGCTCAGAGAGAATACTTAGAAATAAGATAAATTATATGTAGTTATTACAATAGGACTTACTTTAAATAACTTGTCATTTGGAGAGAGTTTTGGACAAAACAGGTTTTCAAGCTCAAGAGGATATTTAGAATCAAAAAAGGTGTGCGTATAGGTATTGCATAAAGAGCAAATCATAATGGTTTATTGTTTCAGAAAACTTCTTGTAAAAATATTTTTTCAAGCTTGAGAGGTTTTTAGAAATAATTGTGGATTGCTGGTAACTTATACATCTTGCAAATATATGCTTGGTTGCTGCCACTGTTGCCAAAGTTACCTCCTCAATATCTGCAAACAACTTTTTGCTGATTAGTCAATATATTCCTTCTCCATGCTGGATTCCAGTCACCCTTATAGGTATGCTCTGGCTCTTGTTTGTGAGAGTTGTGTATTTAATGGTGTGGAAATGGGCTTGTGACCAAGAAGAACCCATCATACTTTGGTAAAGTTGTCCTTATAGAAATTAGCTGCTTGTTGCACCCAACCAAACTTAGCACTACTTAACAGATTACCCACAAATAGGGGCTGCTGAATTTCTTAATGCCAAAGGTATAGGTGTCTCCATGTGCACATCTGTCATATATATTCTTCAACTCTTGGCTGTCCTCTGTGTGCCAACTCATCATATCCATTATAGACTTAAAGGTTATATTCATGATGAGATTTGGATATGGTGGTATTGTAACTTGACCCAACTTCCTATCACCCCACACATCCACTCCTTAGGAAGTTCCCAAAAGGTGGAGTATAGAATGGATACAGTGGCAGCAGGGCTCTATGCACTCAGCTTTATACTTGTACTTGAGCTGCTCAAATCCTGCCACAATCTTGTTGCATAAAAGCTGTAGATGTGCCAAGTGGGCATATAAATACTGTGCTTCTTTATGAATAAACAACAGTTCAGCCATTATTGCTATTTCTTTATAAGTCCCATATATCCAAATCACTTCTTAAATTGCAACATAATCAAAGTTGCATTTCATTAGCTAGAACTTGCAATAGGATATGAACCTAATTAGTTCAATCTATTGTTCACATAACTAATACCAGCAAGCACAATAATTCAAACATCTTACCTGCAAAAGAGAGGTTTGATGGGAAGAACTACAGACTTTGGAGAGTCAAGATGCAGATTCACCTGGGGGAAAAAAGCTTTGGAATATAGTAACAGAAAAAGAAGCTGAGTCCAAAGGAGCTGCAGAAGAAGTGAAGAAGTTTCAGGAGAAGGAGAGAAAGTCCTGTAATGCCATATATATCAATGTGCAAGATTCCTTCATTGGACAAATTCATACTTCAGGTACAGCCAAATCAGCACAGGAATTTTTAGAGAAGATCTTTAGAGCAAAGTCTGTATCAAGCAAGCATTATTCAAAACAAAACCTTTGCTGAAACATTGTACTATTTGGTATCATTCAGCAGATAAAAATCTACTTAACAATTCTGGACTAGTCTTTGTCACTGTAGTATTTACTTCCAGCCCTAGCTTTGCCACTCTTGTCAGATCTATGATCCTATGACAATTCCCCTACAATCAAGATCAAATTTGCACTTTTATCAAACACTATGTACCAACCCTCAAACTGTTGCAGCATGCTTCTGAGTGTTGAAAGGTTCTCCTTATTGATTGTTACACTTTTATTACTTCCAGAAACATACAAGTACTGAGCTTCTTTATGAGCAAGCAACAGTTCCACTGTTATTACTATTATTAATAAGTTCCTTATATCCAAATCATTTCTTATATTGCAACACAGTCAAAGCTGCCTTTCATTAGCTAGAAATCCTACTTATCATGCCAGAACTAAGCACATAGATATACAACACCACTATTTGAGTGAAGCTGTAGAAAAGAACTTGATGGAGTTAGTTGACTGTGCAACTGACAAAATTCTATCTTGACAATGGCTGGGGTATCTCCAAAGCAGATAAAACTACGCACTTTGATATCACAGCCATTTGATAGAATCTTGCTGGAAAATATACAATATTCATTCAGCAATGGATACTGGTAGCAATACAGGCAGGGTGGTGATAAAGACCCAGATACCAATGAGACTACAATCAGACTTCTGCTTTGACACCATAAGATAAGTGGCAGAAACAGGCTGATATAAATCAGTGGCTAGCAGGATTTACTTGTAGAGTACTTGTGAATAGAGAATCCATCAAGTACTAAGGCAAGAAGCCCTTGCATCTTAGTTACTTGCAATGTTTGCCATTGAATATATCAATAATGTTGGGGCTTGATTGATAGTAAGTGTGGTACTTGATAGCTTTATAGCAGATGTCACACGGCATGAGCTATTTTAGATGGGGTGTTACTAGAATATATTCAGCGTATAAATAATGTTTTCCCTCAATGGTGGATTTCTAACAAGTGGGACAAAAAAAGGGTACAAAATTAAATTAACAACTGAATATCATGTTGTAACAAGTCTTGGTATAAGAGTTGTAGAGGAATAGGGAGTTTAGCTAGTATTGTATTCACTAAAACTTAAGTTGATCTTTATTGAGATTCCAGCAGCTCCTTATATACATATTGCCAGATCAATTGCTCACTAATTGTATTTCCTAATGTAGGCTGTGGCTGATGACTCATTTGATTGCATCATCATCACCCAATATGATCCTACTTAATATCTCTATCTCTGTCTGATAAGGATCTGCTGATTCATTTGCTGACTAATGCTACTGATTTGATAGATAATACTGATATACTGATAAGCTAAACATATAACCAATTGATTTGAGTAAAAACTGATCTAACTTAAGCATTTAAGTGGCAGATCATGACATTCTCCCCTACTAAAGTTGAGAAGGATCTCCTGAATCTCTTTTCTTGTGATACCAATATCTTGATGGTTCAGTATTATCAGCAAGTCTTGCAAGCTTGAGTCTGTCCCTATGTACTAAGTCTTCCCAGATATTGCCTTGTCTGTCCACTAGTAGGTAAGTTGCAAATGGACATTCTCTGATGATCTTGAATGGTCCTGTCCATTGTGGCTCAAACTTCTTCCAAGTGTAGTTTCTTAGCAATACAAAGTTCCCAACTGTCAATGCTTCTGGTGCTATAGTCTTATCAAATCTCTGCTTCATCTTTTGCGCACTTTGAGATACTTTGGTCTGTGCCTCTTGACGTCTTTGTTCCTGTTGCTGGTGTCTGCTAGCCTGACTGTGTTCATTTTCTAAGATGTCTGTAAGCTTTGGTTGTGTGAGATCTCCTGGAATCCTTGGTTCACATCCATACACTAAGTAAAATGGCAATTGTTGGGTGGTGTTGTGTACTCTGACTCTGCATGCAAAGAGTGCTTGGTCTATATACTCATCCCATCTGCTGACAACTTGATTTGCATACTTGGTCAGCATTTTCTACATAAACCATTAAACCATTCAGTGACTCCATTAGTTCTGGGGTGATATACCAAGGTTTTCAAGTGTTTAATCTGCTGCATTTCCAGGTAAGCTTCCAATGACTTTGCCATAAAGTTTGCACCCCTATTGGATAAAATCTCTACAGTGCATCCAAACTTCATAAGGATCTCATGGTAGATTAAACTTACAACTTCTGATTTGCTGGCTATAGGTACAGCTTTAGCCACTGACCATTTAGTGGCATGGTTAATTGCTACTAGGATCCAATGGTTGCATTTCCTTGTAGTTGGCAGTCTTCCAATAAAGTCAATTCCCCATCTATCAAATGATCTTACAGGCTCCAAGGTAAAGAGTTCAGCAATTCTCTGTGGTTGGCCTTGGTTGATTTGGCAATTTGGGCATGTTTTCACTAGCTTTCAATGTCATGTTTCATTCTGGGCCACCATGCTCTGGCTTTCACAAAGCTATAGATTCCTTCAATTCCAAGATGTCCATATCTATTGTGTAGCATATGTATTAAATCCAGGCAAGCAACATAAGAGTAATAGGCAATAGGGCTTCCATCAGCAATTTGGTAGAGTGTTTCATCCTATACTACAAATTTGCTGGCTTCATCCTGGATTATCTTCTTGATATCTTCATTCACTTCATTAGGTATGGCTTGGTCCTCCAAGTACTTTGGTAATAGGCTAGGCCAATCTGAATCATGCACCAAGTTGAGCTGTGCAACTTGTTCTAATCATGATAAGGTGTCAGCAACCAGGTTGTTTTTTCCAGGGCAGTAGAAAATCTCCAAATCAAATTGCTGAATGTATTGACTGCATCTTGTCATTCTTCTAGAGAGTACCTTCTTAGTCAACATATACTTGAGGGAGGTGTGATCAGTCTTGACAGTGCATTTGACTCCTTCAATATAGCATCTCCATGTCTTCAAGCAGTGTATTATAGCAAGCATCTCCTTCTCATGCACCGGATAGTTTTGCTCTGCTGAGTTCAGATCCTTGGATTCAAAGGCAACAGGTTAGTCCTTTCCCTTGTGTTCTTGGCTCAACACGCCACAAATTGCATAATCTGAAGCATATGTGCACAGAGTAAACTCTTTTCTGAAGTCAGGTATTCTTAAGCTTGGTAGCTTAGCAAGCTCTCTCTTGAGCATCTGGAAGGGAGTCTCACAAGCTATGTCCGACTTGTAGGTATTGTCTTTCTTGAGGATATCAGTTAAAGGGGCTGCAGTACTTGCAAAGGACTTGACAAATCTCCAATAATAGGAAATCATACCAAGGAATGATCTGAGCAATGATATGCTGTGGGGCTGCTTCAGATTCCTGATAACTTCAGCCTTCTTAGGGTCTTAGGTTTCCTGTGCTAGTCACTACATGTCCTAGATATTCAATGTGTTCCTTGAAGAATTCACACTTGGGTAGCTTGCCATAGTACTTGTTCTCTCTTAGCTTCTTCAAGACCTTTTCAATGTGCACCAAGTGATCCTCTTCTGTCTTGCTGTATATTAATATATCAACTAGGTAGATTATTGCAAACTTGTCTAAGTACTCCTAGAAGACAGTCTGCATAAGGGTCATGAATGTTGCAGGGGCATTGGTGAGGCCAAAACTCATGACTAAGTATTCAAAATATCCATATATGGTCCTGAATGCTGTCTTAGGGATGTCTTCTGGCTTCACCCTAATCTGGTTGTATCCTGACATGAGGTCAATCTTGCTGAAAATATTAGCTCTGTTGAGTTGGTCCAAAAGCTCATCAATCCAAGGTATGGGGTACTTATTCTTCACAGTAACTGAGTTGAGAGCTCTGTAGTAAATGTGTATCCTAAGTGTTCCATCCTTCTTCTTCACAAAAAGTACTGGTGCTCCCTAAGGTGACCTGTTGGGTCTGATATATCCTTGCTCCAGTTACTGATCTATTTGTCTCTTCATCTCTTCCAACTCCAATGTACACATTCTGTAAGGTGTCTTACTCACTGGAGGGCTATCTCCTGTTTCAATGGCATGATCCATGTCTCTGACTGGTGGTAGGCTTACAAGCTCATTTGGAAATACATCTGAATATTCCTTCAAAAGAGTGTGGACCTTGTGGGGTACTGAAGTAGAGGAATCCTCCAGTAATACTGCCATGAGGAACATCTGGGTGCCTTTTCTTAGTGATCTACAGAACTGTGTCTTGCTAAGTTCACTTGTTTCACACACACTGGAGTGGACCAAGTTAAAATCCAGTCTGGCAGGTAATAGACTTGCCAGATCTATCTGGCACCCTACAGCACTATCTGGCACTATAATTTCTACCATGATGCCAGTGGTATGATACAGTTACTGGTAAATTTACTCAATCTTACTTATGTTACTCAGAATAGTGCTTTCCTTACTTTATTTACTCTTCATAATGCTCCAGACACATATCTCCCAGTGGATGTCTTCTTGTATGAGCATACTGTGCATTAATAAGTTTCTTAGCTATTTTACCTATTCTGCTGTTTTCTCCTATATATGACTTTCCTCTGTATTTACTTGCCAATATGCTGAATCTCTTCAGATATCCAAATGTGTGCTCTACCCTCACTCTGAAATGATTAAATATCTCATTGTAGAGCTTCTGCTTCCTGCTAAGCACACCATTCCTTGGCTTCCCATAAGCTCTAATACATCCTAATCTGTAACAATTCTCTCCTATATAAGCCAAGTCTGCCATATATTTCTCCCCTCTACTGAACTCAGGATGATTCTCTACCCAGAGTGCTTTGTCATACCTAAATCCAGCAAATGGCCCACTAAACCAGATGATGTTATGCTCAATGTTAGACAGTTCTTGAAACTTCACACAGCATGCCTTGTACTTGCCAGAATAAAAGTGCTTCTGCCCTCCAGAAGGTCTGTTAATCCTCACTGGGAAGGTATCCAAAATACTCCTGATATGGAACCTGTTGCTGAACACTCTGGGATATGGAAGTCTATTGGAGCTTCTGAGCCTAGTATTCCAAGCTTGCTCTAAGTCATTCATACACTATGCAAGGTGGTTCTCCATTGCTGTCAGCTTGGAACAAAAGCTTCTAGGACTTTTGTTGCCATGGATGGTAGGATGAAACCTTGTAGGGCAATAGTTCATGTAATAGCAGAGAAGCTTAACAAGGGATCTCCTTGAGTAGATTGGGGTAGTTGGACCACAGTACTTGGTATAGATCTCCTCTAGTGTGTCAAACGGAAATCCAGTGGTAGTGATGGGATTGATGAGAAAAGACCATTCAGATGAGTAAATCATATTAACATTGGTGGATGATCATATGGAGGTGGTTTGAATTGATTTGGCGCAATCTGCGTTATTTATCTAATTGTTAATGCACAATGATTAAATCTCCATCAACTGCCATGTATCCCATCATTATGTTGCAAAAATCATCCGCAAAAGATGCTTTGGTACCTTTATTGATGCTTTACTCATAGATCTATAATCAAATAGGATATCTGCAATTGACATGATCTGATCTGTGTCAACGCAATCCAAGATGCATCATGCATAATATATGGAAAATTCAACAATCACATTAGTTTTCATATATATTTCATATAAGACCAAATTGATGCCAATATACTGCTGTATAAGTATCCAAATCTGTTGCTATGGTCCCCATACCAAGTCTCAACTAATCTTTAGTACAACCCAGACAAAACTCATCCCCCAGCTTACAAGTGCAGTCCAGACCGGAAAAGTTGATGTTGGATCCGTTTGAGTTCTTGCCAAATGATTTTAGTATGGCCCAAGTGTCTATGATGAGCCTTCATACGGATATTTGGGCACTACTGATTAATCTAGCAGAACTCAATACCTCAGAGATTCAACAAAGATGGAAGAATTTGAGTAGAAAGCTGTGGCATGAGTTCCACATCAAGATGCCAGCCAATGTATGTAAGAAGATATATAACAAGACAAGTATTGAAATCAAGAATGAGCTGAGAGTGAGGGGATTTGATGAAGAAGCTGGGCAGGAACAATTTCATGCATAATTTGCACAGTACGGGCCAGATGCATTTGTTTTGCCTCAACTTTGGGAACCAAAGAGATTTTGAATGAGTTTTTGCCTCAAATGACTAATGTACTATGTGATACATCAGTAGAGCTTAGTGGCTTCCAAGAGCAATATACAGAGGACTCATCCAGGCAACAGCTCCAAAGAATCAGACAGAGGGCAAGTCAATACCTTGAGGAATCAGATTGTGAGCTTCAGGAGGAAGAATACAGACCACAAGCAGCAACATCCAGATCGTGCCAGCAAGCCTTGCTGGATTCCTTACCATCTCTTGCAACCACAGTGTGCTGGCACATGTCAGTCCAGACTATGCCAACACCCTTTACCAGAACGCCCCACATTGAGTCAACATGCGTCGGGTCAACGCGCACGCTTCAGAGCAAAACTACCAGAACTTGCCAAACTGCTCATTTAGACACAGGTCCATTGGAGCAGACCAAGTTGCATTAACATGCAGCATCACATCAAGCTCAGCCAAGGGCCATCTCAACATGTCAAGTTGAGCCTGCACATGCCGTTTGTCTGACCATCAGCAAGTTACTTCTGGTGAACTGACTGATGATGACCAACATGAAGTGCCTCAACCACCAGAGCCATTGGCTAGTAAAAGAACGCATCAGTGCATGGCACTCCAGGCCAGTTCAGTTGGTTTAGTTGGAACAATTCAGCGTGGCCAAGCTGCAGCATCACACTCATCAACTAGGAGGCAAAATACTGTCTACATATACACAAGTAGCCAAGATGATAGTCAGCCAGGAAGTAATATAGCTGTGCAAAGTGAGTCACTACCAAATGCTTCAGTAGTAATCCCTGTGAGAAAAAAACCCAGGAGAAGATGATGCAATTGCTTTGAATTGCTATTATTTGTAATGATCCCAACAACCCATTTTTTTTGCAATCCAAATTAAGCCTTTGCAAATCAGTGATCATCAACTTTTGAAATAAGTAATATCAAGGTTGTCTCACATTTGAGACAGAGCCCCTACAAATAAACACCTTGCATATATATACATCACTTGTAATACCAGTTCAGCTATTGGATCTGTTTTGCACCTACCCAATTGCTTGTGTGCTAGCTGTGACACCTTGTCCAATCACTAGGATCAGGGATTTACCTGCTCAATGGGCAAAATGGGATATTTGATAGCAAATCAGGTAGCTTGTTTAGTAGTCAGTGAGCCAATTGGAGGCTGCCAGCTTCAGGATACTTTTGGACCATTTAACCACTGAGATACCATCCAATTGGAGTGATGGTAACCAAAATGGTAAGTATCAGTGTAGCATATAGTGTGATACTCATTTATTCCCATTTACATTGAAGAAACATATCCAAATCCCAGATTTTACCTGCCATAATAGCGGTATCCAATTGCGCACATGATGCAAATATTACAAGTTGGCACAATCATCCGTGCCAACCTCATTGTGTCAGATCATGCCACAGTGTGCAAGATTGTCCTACATAGTGCAAAATTGTCTAAGAACAATCCTGCCTTCTGATAGCTATAATATCATGCCCAATCACTCTTTACAACCGCAGATTGTGCTGCACACCCTGGCATGGTACAATGGAACAAGTCTAATAACTCTTAGGTCTTGGTGTCTTTCTGGATCTGAGTAGCATGGTTCTCCAGTTGATTGAAGGATTACAACAAAATAGCCAGGTTTTCCCAATTACAAGGTCAAACTTGCAGTTCCTAAATATATAAGCCTGTAGATCTCTTCATAGTCATTGATCTTCATCTTCAGTAGCTGAGTAATACAGTCAATTATGTGAGTGTACCCATCAGTTGTTGAGACTGAAGTTGATTTGGCAGGTTCCAAGTTAATTCCAGCCTTCAAAGCAAATTGTGCTGACATGCACTCATGCAATGCTCCCAAGTTAATCATGATCTTGGCAGGTACTTCATTGATTACTCCATTCAAGTGTAATAGCTTTCCTGATTTTGAGGTCATCTGGGATAGGTATTCTTCTGTTATATGGAAGGTGAGTTCTGAGTCTTCTTCAAGTTCATCCTCCATGTTCCTATAATCTAAGGCCTTGATATGGTCAAAGGTTCTTGATGGCTGGTGTCCATTTCTTCTCTGAGGGCAGTACTTTGCAGTATGTACCTGCTGGTGTCAATTGAAGCAGAGTCCTTTCTTCATGCATTCTTCTGAGGTAGGATTATTCTGCATAGCATCTATTTCTATTGGCACTGCTTCTGATAGTCTTCTTTCATAGTGATTTTGACCTCTCTGATTAATCATTGTGGGCTTCCCAACTCCAAATATAGCTGAGTCATAGTCAATGGCAATCTTGATGGATTCTTCAATAATTTGAGGTCTTTGATAATTCACTTCCTTACAAGTTCTTTCTTTGAACCCATCAATAAAGTATTCAACTTGATCCAGAGGGTCCATTCTTTCAATTTGCCCAAATAGACATTTATATTCATAGATGTACTCTTGGACCATTCCTTTCTAACTGAATGTCTTCAGCTTTCTTCTTAGTAGTATCTGTTGGTGTGAGGGCTCAAAGGCATCCTGAATTTCCAACACAAACTCATCCCAGGTAGAGATTGTAGAGCATCCCATCATGGTGGCTGACCTGATCTTGTTGTAGTACCACTGTAAAGCTGCATCTGCCAGGTAACAGGCTGCATAGTGCAACTTGCATTCTGGAGCAATTCCCTTAGTCTTGAAAGCCTCTTCAACATGAAAGAGTCAAGTTCCCAGGTTTTCATTGACTCTATCATGGGACTGGTTGACCTTCACACTAAAGTTGCTCTTGACAGGGTTTTGCTGGCTTTGAGCTATGGTAATCATTCCTTGTTGCTGCTTGCTGCGGATCTGGAGTAACTGTTGCTGCTGGGCCAGGATTTGTTGCATATCATTCTACCATTGTTGATTTTTGGACATCTTGAGGCAGGCTTCTTCTTTTTTCAGGAGGAATGTTTCTGGTTATTGCTGCTACCAATGCTACAAGTCTTGGTAAAAGAGTTGTAGAGGAATAGGGAGTTTAGCTAGTATTGTATTTACTAAACTTGAACTGATCTTTATTGAGGTTCCAGCAGCTCCTTATATACATATTGCCAGATCACTAGCTCACTAATTGTATTTCCTAATGTAGGCTGTGGCTGATGACTTGTTTGATTGCATCATCATTGCCCAATAAGAGCCTACTTAATATATCTATTTCTGTCTGACAAGGATCTGCTGATGCATTTGCTGACTAATGCAACTGATTTGATAGGTAATACTGATATACTGATAAACTAAACATACAACTAAATGACTTGACTGAAAATTGATCTAACTCAAACATTCAAGCGGCAAATCACAACAATGTAAATCTGTAACTTTCCATTTTACTTCCAACATATCTCTTTAATATTTCTACAGGTATGAGTATGGTCACTGGGTCATATGCTACCAGTTGCATGACAGTTTTCCATTTGTACCATGTACACAGCAAGTAGCATCCTGGAATGAGTTTGGCACAAAGTAGTTTTAAATCCTCAAAGCCACCATTACTGATAGTAGTATAAATACACCACTTCTCAAGCCACAACATCAAATCATTCACCAGTAGAGAGATTACAAGGCTCACATGGCTCCGCAAAGTATTCTTGGCATCTTTTTCCACAGGTTTTGTCTCATTGCATTTTGGGACTATACCAGGCTCATGCAAGGCACTGTTATTAGGGGAGACAAGTTAATTCCATCAGTAAGCCTTTTGCATCAGAGTTGGCACTCTGTATGCCATAAGTAGAAGGCTAAGGTGAGCTGAATAGTGTTGCAAAAACACCTACGTCAATTTGCATCAAATGCTCTTTAAAGCTTGGTGCTTCTATTGAGGTATCTAGTGGCTGAAAAGATCTTGATATAAAAGTAGTGACTGATGAAAGCTCAAATATAAGTTGTGTGGCAAAACACTGGCCATGATCTTTGTAATACTACCTATGATGTCTGCATGCTTCATGGCTGAGAGGCTTGTTACAACCACCACATGGTCTTTTTTCCATCTCTTGCAGCATCAAATCAAGGTGATATTGTTCATGTGTCAAACACTTTGACACTCAACAATGCAGTGCTATTATAGCACTTTTTTGTCTATACTCATGTGAGTTTAAGACAGTGTGGTATTTGCAACATTGCACATGTACATATGTAAGATTCAATGATGACCCACCATGGCAAGCATCATGAATAAAGTTGTAGCACCACATACATACATAAAACTACCTCTATTTCCCCTTTAGCTTCACTTACTTTCATATATATGCCACCAAAAGGTAAAGCAAAGTTGTCGGGTTCTGAATAAAGCCCCACTGCTGACAGCTGCAAAAGAATTGTTGAACAACACCTTGCTTTAACATTAAATGCAACAAGTAGGGCTACATTCTATAAAGGCTATATTGACATTACACCAACTGAAGGTAATAATGTGGACTCCTCTGGCACTCAGTCAAGTAGGTAAATGAGAATACTTGCAGAGCCACAAGCTGACTATAATGCTCTGGCAGATGCAAATGTGGCAAATGCAGTAACCTTGATTAATTGCTAGCAAGTGGCCATCATACTATCATCACCACCAGTATCAGCAAGAATGTTGACAGCTCATGAAAAACCTTAATGAGGCAATCAGGTGCAGTGGCTGATAGTACAGATGCAATGACCCAGAGAAATTTGGAAACAGTCCAGAGACAGGATAAGTTGAGTATATGTACAGAGCAATCAATATCCCAGGTAGAGTATATGGTATCTTTGCTGCAAGGAAGCAACTCAAATGGCCTATGTCACAGCCAATATTTGAGCCATTTCCCAATGTAACAGCAAAGAAACACCATAAAGTCTTTGAATCACATCAACAGTGCTCTAAGGTAAATTCACAGAATGACCTATCACAGCATGGGAGGGCAAGGCTGCGGTATTTGAAGTCACTGAGTGAAATGACTAAGCATAGACTAATATTCATGAGGCCTTTGGAAGTCTAACAAAGCATCACCTTGATCATGTGTCACAGGTAGTGGTGTGGGTATCTGCCTAATATAGAGGTACTTATAGCTAGTAATCTTACATAAAGTGCATGATAACTTATGCAATAAGGTAAGCAGGTGTGATAGTCAACCAGCTTATGGGACAGTACTGATCAGGCAAGACAAATGTCACCCCAGTTTGTGTTTCTGCCATGTTCTTGAAGTGCTTAAACATCTCTAAAGCTTTGAACTTTGTTCTAGGGAAGTACACCCATATATGTCTTGTTTTGTCATCAATAAACATCATAAAGTATCTCTTGGCTCCAAAGGACAGTGTTTGCATGGGGCCACATATGTCTGTGTGTACAACAGCCAATATTTTGGTGGTATTGATGCCTTCTGAGCTCTTGAAATGTTGCCTAGCTTGTTTGCCATATTAACAACCCTTACAAACATTCAATTTGATCAAAATTGAGTATTTAAGGCCCAAAACAAGCTGATTTTTAACAACTTGGCTCATTTTCTGTTCCCCAATGTGTCCTATCCTACTATGCCATGTCTCCCAGTTGGTTTCATCAGTTTCAGCAATGTTGACATACTCAGGTAAAGTGATCTTGCATTGTAATTTATATATATTGTGATCTCTGATTCCCAAAGCTAATTTTTGTACATTCTCACTCAATACTGAGCAGCTCATCTTAGTAAAAACAAATTTTGGTCCCTGAGCAGTTGCTTTACTGACTGAGAGTAAGTGCTTAGCTATTCCAGGTACATAGAGTATGTCAGTGAGTTTTGCTGTAGTTGCCCCTAAGCTATTGCTCATATTTAGTTGTAAAGACCCACTTGCAGTAGCCTCCATAGCAGAGTTATCTCCCAGATAAACCTTTCTTACGGGAATGGTTTTTAAGTTGCTGAACCACTCCTTTATAACACAAATATGCTGTGATGCTCCAGAGTCAATTTACCATTCATTACTCTGGTTGCTTGCACTCTTTTGTACAGGTACAAATAACTGTTCATCGGTAGTTGTATGGTTTGCCTGCTCTAGTTTCTGTTTTTTGTCTGCTTGTTTCTTCTTGCATTCTCTTGCCCAGTGTCCTGGCTTTTTATAATAGTTGCAGCAACCAGGTTTTCTTTGGTTTTGTTGTTTTCCCTTCTTTTCTGAGTGCCTTTCTGAACTAAATAAAGCATTATCTTTGATTTTCTCTGCTTGATCATTATGTCTGAGTTCTTCATGGAGAAGTCTTCCTTTGACATAGTCTAAAGTCAAGTTGTCTACTCTGCTTTCAAAAGAAAGTATGAGTGGCTCATACCTGTCTGGTAGGCTGCAAAGCAGACGGAGTATCTTTTTTTCATCATCTACACCAGCATTAGTACTGTAAAGTTCTTCTGCAAGTGTCTCCATCTTGGTAATGAGTTGCAGCATGTCATCATCAGGCTTCTTCCTCATGTTGAAGAGCTATTGTTTCAAGTACAGCTTGCTTGATACTTACTTTGCCCTAAAGATCTTCTCAACGGATTCCCATGCTGCTTTGGAAGTATTTGAGGCATGGTTTTGTCCAATGAAGGAACTGCGCACATTTATACATATGGCATTAAAGGCCTTTCTCTCCTTCTCTTGAAACTTCTCCACTTCTTCTGCTGTTCCTGTGGGCTCAACTTCTTTTCCTGTTACTATATTCCAAAGCTTCCTTTCCTCAAGGTGGATCTGCATCTTGATTCTCCAAAGTCTGTAGTTCTTTCCATTAACCCTCTCCTTTACAAGGAATATGTGTGTGCTGTTCTGCTTGCCAGTAGAAGTCATCTTTAGAATAGATTAAGGCAATTGGGGCTCATAACCTGTTGCAATTTAAGAAGTGAATTGCACATAAGGAACTTGTCAAGAAATAGTGATAATAGTTGAACTGTTGTTTATTAATAAAGAAGCTCAGTATATATACCTTTGTAGAAGTAATACAGCTGTAACACTAAGTAAGGAGGGTTTCTCAATATTCAGGAGCATTCTGTAACAGTTTCAGGGTTAGTACATAATAGTTAGTATTAGTGCTAATTTGATCCTGACTATAGGGGATTTATCATAAAATCATAGATCTGAAGAAAGTGGCAGAGTTAGAGCTGTAAATTAGTCTCACAGTGACCAAGACTAGTCCAGAATTGTTAAGTAAATATTTAGCTGCAGATTGATACCAAATAGTCCAATATTTCAACAGATTAGTGATCAAGAAAATGCACTGCAATATTGGGAGGATTGATTGTAAAGACCAGCAGATGAGATGCTTGATCTTTACTGCTGGCTGAATACTAGGACATATTGGAACCAGCAAATGATCAATTGCATAAAGCCACAGAGTTCCCTCCAAAGTTATGCAAAAAAGGCATAAGAGCAGAGATCCCTTTTGAATGGTGGTTTTGATGGAGTTATTTGTGAGACTTGCTCTGTAGGATAGTGCCACTTAGTACCAGCCTGATTGTAGTGCTGTGTGATCTAGCACCCTCCTGAGCTGTCTGACACTATAATATTCACCACAATGTCTGTGATAGGATACAGTTACTAGTATTATTACTCAGTCTTAAATATATGGCTCAGAACTGTGCTACTCTTGCATTATTTATTCTGCATAAATCTCCTGACATATTTCTCTCTATAGCTATCTTCTTGTATGGATATCCTGTGCATCAATAAGTAGCTTGACTATTTTACCCCCACTGCTATTTTCTCCTGTATATGACTTTCCTCCGTGTTTACCTGCCACTGTGCTAAAAAACTTTAGTTATCTTAGTGTATGCTCTACTCTCACTCTGAAATAATCAAATACCTCATTGTAGAGCTCCTGCTTCCTACTAAGCACATCATACCTTGGCGTACTATGAGCTGTAATACATCCTAATATCTGACAATCCTCTCCTATAGGAACCAAGTCTACCATACATTTCTCCCCTCTACTGAATTTAAGATGCTTTGCTACCCAGAGTGATTTGTCATGCCTACATCCAGCAAAGAGCCCACTAGACTATATGATGTTACCGTCCATGCCAGACAGAGCTTGAAATTTCACACTGTGTGCCTTTGATTTGACAGAATAAAGGTGCCTCTGCCCACTAAAAGGTCTGCTACTCCTAACTGGAAAGATACTGAAATGTTCCTTACATAGAACCTGTTGCTGAGCACTCTGGAATATGGAAGTCTATTGGAGCTCATGAAACTGGTATTCCAAGCTTGTTCTAAATCATTTGTACCCTGTGCAAGGTGGTACTCAATTGCTGTCAGCTAAGAACAAAAGCTTCTAGGACTTTTGTTGCCATGGATGGTGTGATGAAACCTTGTAGGGCAATATCTCATGTAATAGTAAAAAAGCTTAATATGGGAGCTCCTTGAGTAGATTGGTGTTGATAGTTCACTGTACTTGGCATAGGTCCCCTCTAACAGGTCAAGAGGAAACCCAGTGGTAGTGATGGAATTGATGAGAAAATGTTATGATCTGCTGCTTGAATGTTTAAGTTGGATTAGTTTTTAGTCAAATCATTTAATATATGCTTAGGTTATCAGTATATCAGTATTATCTATGAAATCAGTAGTATTAGTCAGCAAATGAACCAGCAGATCCTTATCAGACAGAAATAGATATATTAAGCAGGATCTTATGGGGTGATGATGATGCAATCAAATGAGTCATCAGCCACAACCTACATTAGGAAATACAATTAGTCAGCTATTGATCTGGCAAAATGTATATAAGGAGCTGCTGGAACCTCAATAAAAATCAGTTCAAGTTTTAGTGAATACAATACTAGCTAAACTCCCTATTCCTTTACAACTCTTATACCAAGACTTGTAACAAAAAGACCATTCAAATGAGTAAGTCATATCAAAAATGATATAAGATTCAAAGAGATTTTAAACAAGTTTTTGCCTCAAATGACTAGTGCGCTATGTGATATAATTGAAGAGCTTAGTGGCTTCCAAGAGCAATATACACAAGCCTCATTAAGACAACAGTTCCAAAGCCTCAGCCAGAAGGTAAGCGAGTATCTTGAGGAATCAGAAGGTGAACTTCAAGAGGACAAATACAGACCACAAGCAATTGTGTTAAGATCTTGCCAGCACATCTTACTTGACTCCCTACTGTTGTCTGCAATACCAGCACACCGGTGCATGTCGGTCCAATCTATGCCAACACCCTACATAAGAGTGCCTTCCATTCAGTCAATGCATGTCAGATCAATGTGTGCACTTTAGAGCAAAAGGGATATTTGATGTCAAATTAAGTGGTGTGTGTATTGGTCAAAGCACTGAATGGGGGCTAAGTGCTTCTAGCTACTTTAGACCAGTCAATCATTGACACACCATTCAATTGGAGTGATGGTGACCAAAATGGTAAGTATCAATGTAGTTGACAGTGTGATAATCATCAATTACCCTTTTCATTTATGAAACATATCTGAATACCAGATTTTACCTACCACAATAGTGGTATTCATTTGTGCATGTGATGGAGACATTACAAGTGGGTGCTATCATCCATGCCAGCCTGATGAAGTTAGATTGAGCCACAGTGTGTCACATTGTCCCACATAGTGCAAACTGTTGAAGAGCATGTTGCAATTTAAGAAGTGATTTGGATATAAGGAACTTTTCAAGAAATAGTAATAACAGTTGAACTGTTGTTTATTAATAAAGAAGCTCAGTATATATACCTTTGTAGAAGTAATACAGCTGTAACACTAAGTAAGGAGGATTTCTCAATATTCAGGAGCATTCTGTAACGGTTTCAGGGTTAGTACATAATAGTTAGTATTAGTGTTACTTGGATCCTGACTATAGGGGAATTATCATAAGATCATAGATCTGAAGAAAGTGGCAAAGTTAGAGCTGTAAATTAGTCTCACAGTGACCAAGACTAGTCGAGAATTGTTAAGTAAGTTTTTAGCTGCAGAGTGATTACAAATAGTCCAATATTTCAACAGAGCAATCCTGCTAACTGGTAGCTACAATATTGTGCCTATTGTTCTTTGCAACTACAGACTCTGCTGCGCACTCTGGCATGGTGCAATAGAACAATACAATCGGCAATTGAGGTGAAACTGCTTATAGTTGCAGTAAGTTTGACATCAAATAATGATACTTGGATGTGGTATATTGACTCTGGTACATCAAACACTTTGCGCATCAAAAAGATCTTTTCACCTAATACAAAGAAATTTTAATCAAGATAGTTGCATGGGTAACTATAGAATACCTGCCCTATAAAAAAAATTGTGATGAACCTGGCCAAGGACAACACAAAATTAAATTCTTATGACTAAAAGGTATTCATCCCATTAAAACACTCCAAAGACCATAAAAAAAAATTGAACCCCTGATTTCACATCAAACTTGATCAAAATATTTCATCAAAGCAATACACAAGTGGCTTTTGACTAGTCACCTGCCAACTCTCTGACCTTCTGATCCCAGACACTCAATCCCCTCTTACTTTTGTGTACGTTATTTGACTTTTGTCTCTATCTTAAACATCTTGTTTCATGACTCATCCAATTTGCTTACTTTTATATGCATGCAAATTTATTCATTTCCTTCAAAGCCTTTGTTGTACTTCAGCTGCAATTGTATAGACTTATACAAGTGCCTGTACCTAGCACTAACATTATGCCCAAATCAAACTCAACAAATAGATCCATCATAATCTACCACTCAATTAGTATTTCTGCTATATGCACTGGTTCCATGACTCTGGCAGGAGCCCATTGGCCTTATGCAACTTCTCATCCACTGGTGCCCACACATCCAGGCCTTCAGCCAGCACTGCAAGGTCTAGCTCCTCATTTGCTAGTCTATACAATGGATACATCGAATATTCAAAATAGTCCTCAAAAATTGCAATAGAAGTGCTACAACCTATTCTTTTCTTTTAATACTTAGACATCTTATCTACAAAGGAGAGGTTTGAAAGGAGGAACTACAGACTTTGGAGGATCAAAATGCAGATTGGTGTGCCTATTAATTTTGAAAGGTCCCACTGAAGGCAGTGTGATAACCTTTAGAGCTCCTGATGTTGCTACTTTGTCTGTCAGTGGGATCTCCACTCTGCCAGCAATGAAGGACATAGAGGCTGTGGTACACTAATAGCCTTTTTCTGCTAATTCATCTGCCTCTGTAGAGTGCAGCTCTACTGGCCACACTTCCAACTCTTGTGAAAACAGCTGTTCTCATGTGGGTATTTCTACTTAGCTGCAAAAGGATTCTGTGTGTTCCAGGCTTATGGCATTAATTGGCAAGAGCTGCAGCATTTTTCTCATGTTTCCTTGCCTTTGACTTGAATAGAATTTTCTCCCTTTACAGTTTCCTTCAGCTCTGCCTGGTCTTTCACTGCTACTTTTCTGAGTGCTTCCTGAGTACAACTACACTTTCTCCTTGGAGAATGTAGTGCTGGTGCATTTATGTTGGTCTGCTTATTCTTTATTAGTACTCTGCCAGCTACCCAATGTCTTGTTAACACTTATTTGTAGCTCTTGGCCCTGCGTGTAAAGGGCTCTCGGGGAAGTTGCTGGTTCCTAGCTATTGCACTCTAGTTCTTCTGCCTTTGATTGTTTCTGCTATTCTTGAGATACTTTCCTATCATACTCATGGAACAAGTCAAGCCTGTTCTACTTGGCCTCAATTTCCTGATAGTCCTGTGTTATGCTGATCTAAAAGTGCTGATATTCTGGACCACTTACAGTCTGTTAAATATTAGCATACTCTTCATCATAGCAATCTATAGCTATACAGATATTCAATGTCTTTCGATTATTGGGCTGTGATAAAAATACTCCATTTTCTCCCTCCCATGCATTGATAAGCTGTAAAGTGGGCTTTATTGTTGGGCACTGCTGTTTGCTTCAAAGCCTGTATGGTGTTCTGCAGCTGTTACATTGGAATATAGCTAAATTCTTGGCTGTGAGATTTAGCTACCTGAGTTTCTTTGATACAGCAAAGTTACTGCTTTCTTTCCCTTAAATATTGATTGCTCTACATGTATTATCCGCTCATCCAGTTTCTGGACTATTTGCTGATTTTTCTGTGACTTTGCATCTTTCCAATCAGCTGCTGCACCTAATTGCATCATTAATGCTTTGGTATGAGCTGGCAACACACTTGCTGATATAGGTTGTGGTGATGCTATAACAGCCACTTGCTGGTCTGCAACTGAAGGTACTGCACTTGCTATATTCTGATCTGCCTCAGCATTATGGTCAGCTTGCAGCTCCACAGAGATTCCCAATTGGCTACCTGATTGAGATCCTGAAGAGTTCACATTATTATCTTCATTGGTATACTGTCCACAAGGCCTTTTTTGGTTGTAGCACTGCTTGTTGCACTGAATGTCTAGGCAAGCTGTTGTCCATCCATTTTTCTACTGCTGTCAGCAGTAGGTTTTTATTGGGAACCAGTCACCTTTGCTTTTTTTTGATGGTATGAATATGGAAGTTGGTCAAACCAAAGGGGAAATATAGTTACATTTATATATGTATGTGGTGCCTCAAGCTTACTTATAATGCTTACTGTGGCCAATCAGCATTGAATCTTGCATTGATTTAGGTGCAATGTCTCAACTACGAGACTGTCTTCAGCTCACATGAGTATTGACAGAAAAGTGATAAAATAGCATTACATTGATTGGTATCAAACTGTTTGCCCCATGGATAAGACTACTTTGATTCAAAGCCATAACAGAAGAGAAAAAGGCCTGGTGGCTATAGTAGCAAGCCTTGCAGCCACAAATCATGCAGACAGAATAGGAAGTATCCCCAGGATCATGGCAAGAGTTTTGCCTCAAAGGCCATATTTGACCATTCACCAGTCACTACTGTACCAACAATATCTTGCTGGCAACTTGATACTTCCATCACAGCTACTGGCTATACTTGTCACCTTGTGCAAACTGAGTTAGATGAGTTTGTGATGCCTATAGGCTCATCCCAGCCTTCTGAATATGGCACACACAAAGATAGCTCTGAAGAAGAGGGCTACATATGGATTGTGAGCCTATATTCTCTAACAACAGTATTTGGCGTGAACCTAGCAAAATCCCATGATGCTATGAGACAACACCCATGGTAAGCAATAGTGAGGATACTTTATGGAGTCAAGTGAGTATAAATAAATCTGCAAGCTTGTTGAGGGAAAACTGCTCTGAGTATTCCTCACAAGTAGTGCCTCCAAGGTCAGTTAGCTGTCAGCATAGTTTCCTGGGATTGTCCTGTAGTCTGGGGTGGGAAGTTCAGGTAGCAGTGATCACACTAATCAACAAGTCAGAATATTGATGAAAGGGATAATGATTTATTGTTGAGGGATTGCCTCCCTTGAATACTTTTCTCACTGGCTTAGTAATTACTAATCACAATGTTCCAGAAGGTTCTGGATATCAATAGAAATCTTGATGACATCAGAATGAGCTAAGAGTATTCTAAGTAGGTCCAGAAGGTTCTAAGAGGAATGGCACATCCAACCAATCAGGAATTTGCACTCTGAAACATGTATAACATAGGGACACCATATACGGTATGGAGATGGTAAGGATGGTGACATGGGTTGATCATGTGTCACAGGTAGTGGTGTGGGTATCTGCCTAATATTCAAGCACTTACAGCTAGTAATCTTACATAAAGTGAGGGATAAGTTATACCATAAGGTAAGCAGGTATAATAGTTAACTGGCTTATGGGATAGTAATGATCAAGTAAGACAAATGGGATAAAACTAAAATAAGTGTTGTAGAGAAATAGAGAAGTAGAAACTATTGGAATGAGCACATCTGTAAGTGTGTGTCACTGTGACCCCACTACACCGCAGTCTTCTGAAAATGGCTTACACAGTGAGTACTCTGAAGAAGAAGGCTCATGGATGGATTGCAAGCCTCTCTCCCATAACAGCAGTACTCTGAATGGACCCAGTAAGATCCTAATATGCTATGAGTCAATGCCCACGGTGAAAATGCCAAGGATATTATTTGGAGCCAAGTAAGCCAGGTAATCCAACTACTGGTGAATGATGTAATGAATTGGCTAGGGAAATGGCTGGTTTTTACATCTATCAGTATTTGAGGCTCTGAGGGTTTACTACAACCTATCGCAAAAATCATTCTGGGATGCAAGCTACCATGTACATGCTACAAACAGAAAACTGTCATGCAGCTGGCAACATATGACCTGGAGACCTTCCCATTACCAGCATGTGTTACAATTGTATGGTGTTCACATCTGAAAATGCCACCATTGCAAGGTGTCCAACCTGTCAGGTGTCCACCACCATAGGAGGAAAATATTTTTCACTATCTGGATATACTCCAGTAATACCATAAGTAAAGAAGCTTGTGCAGTCCAACAAATTTTGAGAAGTTATAAAGCACCAAAGGTAATACCCCATCTGAAGAAGCTAATACTGTCCAACAACTATGGCAAAGCTATACAGTACCACTGTGGTGGTGCATAGGTCCAAGGGAGAGATATGTTCAACACTTCTCAAGTGTTTTGTGTGTGGGGTGTTCACTGGGTGCAATAACCTCTGGCAAAAGCTTGCTAGGAATACTTGGATTCTGTCTCCAATCTAATGTGAAGGGGAATAAAGCCACAAGCTTGTCAAGGGAAAACTATTGAGCTACAATCCCCAACTTAGTTGGTGTCTTAACAAAAGTATGTGCTGGGTTCAGCGTCCTTTGAGATGACAATGTACTAAAGCTTCCAAAGTCAAAACAGCTGTAAACTCCACCAGCAGGGACTTGATAAGAATGCAGCTGTGGTCAATAGTTACAAAGACAGAAAAGTATCTTTGCCTGTACAAGAACAAACTTGGGAAAGAATCAAATATAATAAAAGATACCTACTCTGAGTATTCCTCACAAGTAGTGCCTCCAAGGTCAGTTGGCTGTCAGCGTGGTTTCCTGGGAGTGTCCTGTGGTCTGGGGTTGGAAGTTCAGGTAGCAGCAGGTAGCAGTGATCACACTAATCAACAAGTTGGTATATTGATAAAAGAGATGATGATTTATTGTAGAGGGATAGCCTCCCTTATATACTTTTCTCACTGGCTAAGTGATTACTAATCATGGTGTTCCAGAAGGTTCCAGATATCAATAGAAATCTTAATGACATCAGAATGACCCAAGAATGTTCTAAGTAGGTGCCGGAAGGTTCTAAGAGGCACAGCACATCCAACCAATCAGGAATCAGTATTCTGAAACCTGTGTAACATGGGGATACCATATATGGTATGGAAATTGTAGGGATGGTGACATGGGTTGATCATGTGTCACGGGTACTGGTGCGGGTACCTGCCTAATATAGAAGTACTTATAGCTAGTAATCTTACATAAAGTGAGGGGTAACATATGCAATAAGGTAAGCAGGTGTGATAGTCAACCGGCTTATGGGATAGCACTGATTGGGTAAGACAAATGGGATAAAACTAAAATAAGTGTAGTAGAGATATAGGGAAGTAGAAAATAAGGGAATGAGCCCATCTGTCAGTGGGTGTCACTGTCACCCCACTACATCCACACCCCTCTCAGCTTTGAACTTGGGTCAAAGCAAACATTTGTCTTGCCAGGGATGTGTCTGACCTCAAAGTCAAACATTTTCAGCCATGCCATCCATCAGTTTGTGGCATCATCAGGTAGGTCAGGCTTGTTGATCATTCCTATAAGTGGCTTGGCATCTGTCTCCAGGATGAAATGTGTCATATAGAGTTGTGACTTCAGCTTCCTCAGCATCTTCACAACTCCTAGTAGCTCTCTCTTAATCTGTGAGTATCTTTGTTCTCTGGGTGAGAGTAGGCAGCTCTCATATCTGCAGGCATAGCGGTTGCCGTCTTCATCATCTTGTCCAAGTAGTGCTCCAGCTCCTATAGGGCTTGCATCCACTGTCAAAATAGGTGGGCATTCAGTGTTTTGATAGTCAAGAGGTCTTAGAACTGGTGGAGATACTAAGGCCTCTTTCAGTAATTGCATGGCTTCTTCTTGCTCTTCTCCCCAGATAGATGGGGTATTCTTTCTCTGTAGTTGGTAGATTGGTTCTGCTATCTCAGAAAATCTTGGGATCCAGATCCTAAAGAACCCTCAAGCTGCCACAAAGCCACAAGCTTGTGTTAGATTTGTGGGGGTAGGCCAGCTGCATATCTTTTGTGTCTTGGAATCTCCAGGTGAGCGACCAAAGGTATTGCATTTTTGTCCAACAATGGATATCTCTGATACACCAAAGCTGCTTTTCTCACCACTGATGGTGAGTCCAGCTTCTTCAATGGCTCCTAATATGGCATCATTGTCTGAAATATGATCATAGACAAAGTTTCTGACTCCAAGCATGACTTCAGTGGTGTCCCGGGTTTTTGGTCCTTTGATGCCTATGTCATCAACAAAGACAGCAGGTTTCTCAGGTATAAACTGGTATAGCACATTCACCATGCATCTCTGGAACTGAGCCACGGAGTTTGTAGCCCCTTGGCTGAGTCTTGCCATCCTTAATAGTCCAAATGGTGTCTGTAGTGCAAACATATCTCTTGATGTCTCATCAAGGGGAATCTGGTCATATCCTGAGTAGAGATTGTATGTTGAGTAGATGGAGTGGCCACTAAAGCTTTCTGCAAAGTCATCAATAGATGGAGGTATAGCAGCATCTCTGATAGTGACAGCATTTGCAGGTTGCATGTCTTGAATGAATTGGAGCTTTCCATTCTTCTTTTTGGTCACAAACCATCTGTTAGCATAGGGTCCATGGCAAGGTTCTAGGATACCAGCTTCTATCTTCTTCTTAAGTAGGTCATGCACATCAGCTTGGAGTCCTCTGGGCAGTGGGTAAGGCTTAAATGACCAGGGTGTGTGGGGCACTGTATGAATCTTGATGGGTTTTTCAACCAATGTCTTTAAGAGTCCCATCTCCTTGTCATTATATGAGAAGATCTTATCATGCCTTTTCAAGGTCTCCTTGAATAATAGTGTCTCCTCTGGTGTTAGGTTTCCATCACCAATGATAAGTTGCTTAAGTCTCTCAGGTGTAAGTTGTGTATCATCTGGTGTTTCTTCTGGCGGTCTAATGTAATCAGCAGGTTGGGATCCATCAGTCAAAGGTGTAAGTGATGGTCTAATCTTCTGTTCTACTGTCTTGTATTTTGTCCAAACCATAGCAGTCTGCTCCTGTATACCTAATGAGCGGCTCCAAATGTTGGGGTGTATATTGTCAGGCTCCTCATCTTCTTCCATAATAAGATGTGTCTTCTGGCAAGCAGTATGTGTCCTCTTATTGTTGTGTGTTACACCACAGAAGGTTGACTGTAGTCCTGGGTTGGATCCTTGTATGGTGTACCATACTGACACATTGGAATAGTTGGTAGTTGTAGCCTTAGTACTGGTTTCCCATGGTCTACCTAGCAGAAGGTCAAAGTTTGCCTTCTGGCAGATGAAGAGGGGAAGCCAGACCTTGATTCCTTGTACCTCAATAGGGAACTTGTGCACTACACCGTAGAGTGGACTAGATCCTGAGTTTGCATCAGTCAAGTTCCATCCAATATCTCTATCAACAGGCAGTAGCTCCTTGCTTCTAAGTGTCTTCCAGAAGTCTAGCGGCATAACACAAATCTCTGAGCCACTGTCAATATGGCAGTCAACAGGGTCATCATATATATATCCTTTCACCACAGCAGTTGCAACTGAGTAAAAGGTCTTATATTCAGTAGTGTCGTTGTCCTTTTGGTGGTCTTCATGGTTTGTCTGAATTATATTGGTGTCCATATGTTCAACAGCTTGTTGTCTTGTTCTAAGCTGCTCATCAAAGGTCTTCCTAACAGATGGGGATACACTCATGATTTTTCCAATTGACAAAGTGAGGTTCTGCTTCAGCAGCTTCTCAGTAATCAGTTGAGGGCTTGAGTAGCTTGCTATCTTTGAGGTCATCTGAATGTGAGGCAATGGATCTTGGGTGGGCAGCATACTAGGTCTCTTGTCAATAACAACTTCAGGTTCTTCAAATAGTGGTCTTCCAAGGATGGGTTTGGCAGGTTCTTCAGGGAGGTGTCTTTTGGTAGCAAAGGCATCAACTTTGTATTGTCTGTTGTCAGGGCTGCTTGGATTCACTTTATGAGTCCCAATAGGGGCATCAGCAGTAATCTTTCTGGTTGCTGAGTCAGATTTCTGGAAAAGGGCTCTCATTCCTCCTCTTTGGAAATTAGTGGGAATCCTTCCTCCTTCCTTGTCAGCAAGCATTCCATCAGCATCAAACTGTACTGCTCCTTCTCTGAGTAGCTGACTAAGCTCTGAGCATTCTTGTCTGGCATGCTGAGTAGAGTCACACCAGATGCAGTGCCTGGGCAAAGCTCTTTGTCCCTCAGTAGCAACCTCAGCCAAGCCATTAATCTTGAGGGCTAGTTTTTGTAGCTGTTCAGCAAGTTGGTCAATTCTGTCAGTAGTGTAGGTCTGATTGTCAGCAGCAGCACTCCTTGGCTCCTTGGTTGACTGGTCTGGCAGATTAGATGTCAGGAGTCTCATAAAGGTAGAAGTTTGTTTTGCCTCTAGGAGAACACGTTTCATCTCTGCAAAGCAAGGAATGCCAGACTTGTCATCCTTGGCTGCATGAAAGTCAACTTTCCTTGCCAAGTCCTGGGGAAGCCCTTGTGCAAGGTAAAGTGTCATGGTAAACTCAGTTATAGCCTGGGACTCTAGGAGTGGCTTGGCCATATCTTCATACTGTTGAATGAACTCTTCAAGTGGTAGCTTGGAAAGTCCAGTTCTTCCAAAGTGCCTGAGGTCTTCAATTCCATAGTATATATGGGGTCTACCATACTTGGTCTGTAGGTAGGTCTTCATTAAGGCCCAGTCAGTGAGAATGTCTCCTTGTCTGAGAAGCTTAGTGGTAATATTATTGGTGCAGTAGTAGGGGAATTCTTCAGCCATTTCTTGTTCAGATAGGCTGCACATCTTGCAGAGCTTCTCCCATTTGAATATGAAGCTTTCCACATTCTTTCCATCAAACTGTGGGGCTCCATGTGAAAGTGGTAATGGCATAGAGTTCATTTTGGGCAGGTAGGTTGGTGTTGTAATCTTGGTAATATTGGTAGTCTCTTTTCAATAGGTGGATAACAGCTCAAATATTCAGGTAAATCTTGTTGGGTCATAGGGAGCTTGTATGAAACCCCCACATTGGGTGCCAAATATGTGGTGGTGTATAGGTCCAAGGGAGAGATACGTTCAACACTTTTCAAGTGTTTTGTGTGTGGGGTGTTCACTGGGTGCGATAACCTCTGGCAAAAGCTTGCTAGGAATACTTGGATTCTGTCTCCAATCTAATGTGAAGGGGAATAAAGCCACAAGCTTGTCAAGGGAAAACTATTGAGCTACAATCCCCAACTTAGTTGGTGTCTTAACAAAAGTATGTGCTGGGTTCAGCGTCCTTTGAGATGACAATGTACTAAAGCTTCCAAAGTCAAAACAGCTGTAAACTCCACCAGCAGGGACTTGATAAGAATGCAGCTGTGGTCAATAGTTACAAAGACAGAAAAGTATCTTTGCCTGTACAAGAACAAACTTGGGAAAGAATCAAATATAATAAAAGATACCTACTCTGAGTATTCCTCACAAGTAGTGCCTCCAAGGTCAGTTGGCTGTCAGCGTGGTTTCCTGGGAGTGTCCTGTGGTCTGGGGTTGGAAGTTCAGGTAGCAGCAGGTAGCAGTGATCACACTAATCAACAAGTTGGTATATTGATAAAAGGGATGATGATTTATTGTAGAGGGATAGCCTCCCTTATATACTTTTCTCACTGGCTAAGTGATTATTAATCATGGTGTTCCAGAAGGTTCCGGAGATCAATAGAAATCTTAATGACATCAGAATGACCTAAGAATGTTCTAAGTAGGTGCTGGAAGGTTCTAAGAGGCACAGCACATCCAACCAATCAGGAATCAGTATTCTGAAACCTGTGTAACATGGGGATACCATATATGGTATGGAAATTGTAGGGATGGTGACATGGATTGATCATGTGTCATGGGTACTGGTGCAGGTACTTGCCTAATATAGAAGTACTTCTAGCTAGTAATCTTACATAAAGTGAGGGGTAACATATGCAATAAGGTAAGCAGGTGTGATAGTCAACCGGCTTATGGGATAGCACTGATTGGGTAAGACAAATGGGATAAAACTAAAATAAGTGTAGTAGAGATATAGGGAAGTAGAAAATAAGGGAATGAGCACATCTGTCAGTGGGTTTCACTGTCACCCCACTACACCACACTTGGCATAAATGAAGTGCCAACATTTGCAATATACATGATGGCAAACTTTACAGGTGACTAAGAAGCAAGAGCTATTCTGAAGGTATGTATGACCATTCCTTTCTCTTGGCACTTGATGGATTTTTGTTATATCAGCACTCTACCAGTGAATCTAGCTGGCTACTGATTCTCATCAACCTGAAGATGCTACCTGTCTTACTGTATCAGAGCAGAAGTTTGTTGGTAGTCTCACTGATATCTGGGCCTAAATTGCCATCCAGCCTGAACAGATATCTGTATCCATTACAGATTGATTTATGTGTGTATTCCAGTGAGATACTACTAACTTGCTATCATATACAAGTGCATATTGTTGTTTGCATTGGAGATACCCCAGCCATCAGCAAGATAGACAGCTACTTCTGGAGACAATCCAGAGTATTGCTGTTCAATTTGTGAGATCCAATGGATTTATTCCATAACTCACACATTGTTATTACCCAAACATTACCACTAAGAACATCATCTTCTGACAGAGAACTTATAGAAGTTGGCATGCAATTGCAGCAAAGTTGGCAATCTATAAGTCATTGGCTGGAATATGGAATCAATTGGAAACTGGAGGTATTTTAGATTAGGATATGTGTTGGAGCAAAGCTCTCCACTGGAAGCAATGCATTTACTTTTCAACAATATTTCAATACTATACTAATGCCCAGGTTGTATATGAGTCATTTCAGGCTAAATGAGGCCTTCAAGACACTGGAGAAATTCAAAAGACTTGTCAAGATATTAGACTTGTTCTGTTGGATAGTGTCACATTGAGCCATGAGTGCCAAATGATGCCATAGTGTGCCAGGGAGGCCAAGTGAGCCTACACTTGGCCACAGAGCGTGAAACATAGATCTGCATCTTCATGTAAAGCAGCCCCTATGTCTCACTCATTGTGATGGAGAAAATCCATTTTTTGACCTTTTTTTTTAGGTCAATGTTGTACAGGATGTGCAAGAGCACTAAAGGATTGAAGATATGCATCTGGTACTCAATACACATGGCACCCTGAGTCTAGCTCCTGTGGCTTGTAACGTGTCACAAAAATGCATGGCTCTATCTTGGTCCACTGGTACTATTTGGCACTATAAGTGCTTTGTATTGATCTTACTTTAGGGCTAATATTTAAATATAGTGCCGGATAGTACCAGTGGACCAAGATAGTGCCATGCATTTTTGCGACATGTTACAAGCCACAGGAGCTAGACTCAGAGTGCCATGGGTATTGAGTACCAGATGCATATCTTCAATCCTCTAGTGCTCTTGCACATCCTGCACAATATTGATCCACAAAAAAACGTCAAAAAATAGATTTTCTCCTGCATCATAGGTGAAACACAGGGGATGCTTTGCAAGAAGATACAGATCTATGTTTCACACTCTGTGGCCAAGTATAGGCTCACTTGGTCTCTCTGGCACACTATGGCATCATTTGGCACTCATGGCTCAATGTGACACTATCCAACAGAACAAGTCTATCATATATAATCTGCTACACAAAGTACTTTCCATTGGCTCTAATCAATATTCATATGCATATGAAGCAATACAAATAAAGACTGGAAGAAGTGGATATGTAGTTATTTTAGTGGCCTCCCAGAGTTGTGTCTATCAAGAGTACATTGCAAGTGCTGGGAGTCTTATGTTGATATTGTAGAAATAGTTATCTAGTAGTGGATTACCAATACCAACTTGACACATCTGCAGCTTTTATGCAAGAAGTTTGTAACAGGATTTGAGCAGTATACTACTATCATTAGCTGACTGTTGTAAGATTCATGGAGATATTAGAAGTAATTGGGAGAACAAGCCGGTTATGTGATTTTACTTTATGATTTAATGATTGTAAAAGTAGTACTTATACTTTAAAATGATCTTGGCATAACAAAAACGTAGAATAGATTTAGGATGGTCTCAAGAGCATGTGTGCAAAGTGTGGGGCTATTTGACAAATTGCGAATTTTCATGCCCTGGGTATTTAATATTTTGGAGAAAATATTCTAAGTAAATCCCAACAAGTATTTTGACTAGTATTCTCATGGATTTGAAGGTAATGCTCTAAGTGAATAAGCTAGGTGAGTATACAGGTTGAAGTACAAACTTAAACACCCCCACTCAACTCAATGTTCATATTGAGTAGTCCTAATTTTGACTTAAGTTATTCAGACTGTCACTTGCTAATGGTTTGGCAAATACATCAGCAATCATTTCATCTGTAGGACAGTAAGCTAAGTTAACCAAGATAGTCTCTATAGCTTGATATTTGAAACGGTGTCTAATATCTATGTGCTTAGTTATAACATGAAAAGTTGGATTTGAACCCAATTGTATACATCCTTGATTATCTTGAAATTAATTAATATGCATTTTTTGATGTAAGTCTAAATTGCTAAAACACTTCCTTAACCACATTGCTTGTTTTGGAGCTTCACAGGCTGCCATATACTCTACCTCTGTTGTATAAAGTGCTATGGTTGGTTGCATTCTTGAATTCCATGAAATTGATCCTTTACAGTGAAGAAAGGGTTATCCTGTGGTATATCTTCTGTCTTCCAATTTTTTTCCCCAACCAGCATCAAAGTATCCCACAGGATCCTGTCCTGAGTCCTTATAGGTGTACCTTAAGCAGATATCAGCAGCTCCTTTTAGGTATCTAAAAATCCTCTTAACTGCTGCAATATGATCAGATCCATAGTTCTGATCCTGCTGGCTAACAATTCCCACTGAATATAAGATATCTGGACATGCTCTAAGCAAGATATATATCAGACTGCCAGCCACAGAACTATAAGGAAAGCCAGGGCTTTCAAATGGCACCAGGCTCTCATGAATTGGTTCAGTTTTGACCAAGTTAATATTTGTCTTCATTGGGGTAGCTGCCAGTTTTCAGTCATCCTTTGGGACTTCTTGGGTATATCTTCAATATACTTGTATTGGCTTAGGGTGATAGTCTGGGGACTTCTGTATATGGAGAATTTATCCCTAAGTAGTAACTGAGCTCTCCTCAGTTGGACATCATCAACTCTTCAGATAGGATAGACTTAGTCTCTTCCAATGTTTTTAGCTTATTGATGGCTATAAAAAAATCATCCACATGTAGAGCTAACAATACTGGATCTGCTCCATCTTGCCAATAGTATATACTATAGTTAGCATTATTTCTTTTGGGACTCAATAATCTCAAATAAGAATCTATTTTGCAATTCCAGGCTCTTGGTATTTTGAGTCCATATGAAGACTTTTTAATCCTGCAGACCTAATAGGGGTTATCTGGGTCTACAAACACATCAGTCTGGTCCATATACACATCCTCATCAAGCTTTACATTCAAATGCAGCTTTTGCATCCATATGATGAATAAAGAACTTATGTTAGGCTGCAATAGCCATTACCAATCTGATGAAATTAAACTTGGTTACTGGTGCAAAGGTATCATTATAGTCAAGTCATTTGCTTGAGAGTATCCTTTGGCCACAAGTCTTGCTTTGTGTCTTTCAGCTGTTCCATCAGGCTGGTATTTTGTCTTGAAGATCTACTTGCATCCAATTATTTTTTGATTGATTGGTAATGTGACTAAGTCCCAAGTTAGACATTCTATTAGGGCCTGAAATTCCTCAGTCATTGCAGATCCGCAGAACTTTGTCTGAGGGCTAGTTAGGCCCTCTTTTACAGTCTGGGCCCCATCAATATGGACTAAATAGGCATAAACTAGGTTTATGCCCTCATTGATATGAAAACTTGGATATTTTCTTGTCTGGTTGGATATCCAGGCACTGGATACTGGAATGATCACTTCTGGAATATTCCTGAGCACTATTTTAGGCTGTGCTATGGTTGTAGAGTCCTCTGGAGCAGAAAATACTCATTGTTTTGCTCTGATTAAATCCTGACAGTTGGTGGACTTTAGGTCAGATTTTTGTCATCATCTGATGTCATTTCATGTGAAAATTTTGAATTTGATCAAACATCACATCCTTGACTTGATCAGCTTCTTTGCATTGTTACTGTAGAGTCAGTATGCTTTACACTCATTGCAGTAGCCCAAAGAAATACATATTACACTGTTTGGCTCAAATTTTAACTGATTTCCAGGCAGTATCTTGGTATATGCTCTACACCCAAGTAATATTAGATGCTATGCACTGGTCTGTATCCATAAAATGCTTCAAGTCAAGTAGAGCTACCAAGAACTCTTCTATAACTCCTATTTATAAGGTATATAGCTAGGGCAGCCGCTTGTGCTAAAAAATCATAGGATAATTTTTGATCTTGGATCATAGATCTTGCCATCTAAATTATTGATCTGTTTGCATGCGCTGCTACACTGTTTAGCTGTAGAAAGACTTGTACAGCAGCTTCTTGCTTTATATCATGAGTTTTGCAGAAGTGGATGAAGAGTTTTGAGGTGTATTCTCCACCATTGTTGGAGCATATTTTCTTGATTTTTTCCCAGTTTTTCTCTGCACTATGGTTTTAAACTCCCCAAGCTTAGACAGAGCTTCTTCCTTTCCCTCTATAAAGTAGACTAACATGTACTTTATATAATTATCAATAAAAGTGATCAAAAACTTGTTGTGCCTAATGACAGTTTTGCATAGGTCTACACAGATCTGAGTGAATTAGATCTAGTGTTTTCTTAGTCTTAATCAGCTCATAGCTCTTGAGCAGCTTTCTGGCTTGTTTCCTATATATGCAGGCTTTACAGTGCTACAAGTTAGCTGGGGGATAAACTTTTACTGCAGAAACTAGCTGATCTTCAACCTTTTTGAGCAAATAATCAAAATTGATGTGTCTAAATCTCCTGTGCCAAAGCATTGGTGTTTCTTTGTTTGAGTTACTTATATTGGCTTCCAGATATTATGGAATATAACTCAAATTATAGAGATTCTGATCTCTGATACCAAAAATAATATTGGCACCATTTTGATTGGTGATCCTTCATCCCCAATTGTTAAAGCTGAAACTGAGTCCTTCAGCTGTGGCCTTGCTTACAGATAGTTGATTCTTGGCTATTTTGCATACAAAGAGTACTCCTTTAAATGTTAATGTATGGCTTCCTTGACTGCTTCTAAGGTTTACTTGTACCATTCCTTATCACAGTGCATCATGTGTTCTATCATCACCAATGAAAATCTTTGTAGCTCAAGAGTCCCAAAATACAAAAGAAACCCTAAATGGCCTGCAGACAAAGTCCTGGAGATCTGCAATCACTGAGGAGTATTGGGCTCTGATGGAAATGCAAATTTGGGACTTCGTCACATTACCAATCAACCAAAAATCAGTAGGATGCAGATAGATCTTCAGGACAAAATACAAGGCCGGTGGTTCAATTGAAAGATATAAAGCATACTTTTTGCCAAAGAATACTCTCTAGAAAAAGGACTTGACTAGACTGTGACCATTGCACTGGTAGCCAAGTTCATCTGCATCAGATTAATATTGGCTATTTTAGCCACACATAAGTTTCTTATACATCAAATGGATATAGAGCTGCATTTATAATAGAGGCCTGACAAGGACACTTACATGGACCAGCCTAATGGATTTGTTGATCAAGATTACCCCCATTTGGTCTGCAAGCTTGAGAATCTCTATATGGTTTTAAAAATTACCAAGAGCATAAAATATCAAGTTAGATTCAGTTCAAGATGTCTGATCTCAGAGAACATAGTTGCTACTTAGGGATAAGCTACTCCATCAACAAAAGTACCTGACTATCACCCTAAGTCAAACTAAGTATATTTAAGATACACTAAAGAAGTACCAAATGGAAGACTGTACACTAGCAGCTACCCCAATAGACCCCTATGAAAATTATTGTAATAACCTCATCAAAAGGCCATCACAAAGTTAAAGTCCTGTGACTAAGAGGTACTGATCCTGTCAGGACACCATCCAGAGACAATTGAAATTACTTCCTGACTCAACCATTTCTCTTACTTTTCATGCATACAAATTTATTTACTTCCATTGAAGCTTCAGTTGTACCTCAATTGCCAATTGTATTGACCTGTACAAGTCCCTCTACCCTACACTAACATTAAGCCCAACCCCATTCTCAACAAGTAACTCCATCAAAATCCACCACTCAATAAGTATTTCTGCTGTAATGCTCTGGTTCCACAACTTTTATGGGAACCCAACAGCATTATGGCACTGTTCATTCACTGCTTCCTATATGTCCTGGTCTTCAGCCAGCACTGTAAGGTCAAGCTCCTCATCTGTCAGTCATTAAAATAAGTTCTTGCTATATTTAAGTGTGTTTTCTTGACCACCGCTCTTGAAGAAGTGCTGCAACCTCTTGGTGTGCCTATTAATGTTCCAAAATTCTACTGAAGGCATCATGATAGTTTTTCAAGTTCTTGATGTTGTACCTTGTCTGTCAGTAGAATCTCCACTCTGTCAACTCTGGAGGATGTGGAGGCTGTGTTAGACAAATTGCCTTTTTCTGCAAACTCATCTACATGGCTGGAGTGTAGCATAACTGGTTGTGCTTCCAACTCTTGTGAAAACAGCTGCTTTCTTGTTGGTAAATCTTCTTGGCTATGATGGGATTCAGTCTGTTCTAGGCTTGTGGCATTAATTGGTAAGAACTGCAGTTTTTTTTGCATGACTCCCTGTCTCAGGCTTGGGTAGACATTTTCCCCTTTACCTTTTTCTTCATCACGGCCAGGTCTTTCATTGCCACTTTGTCTGAGTGGTTCTTATAGAGATCTATGTTTTCTCCTTGATAAATTCTGCTCTGACGCATCTGCTTTAGCCTACTTGTCCCTTGCTGGCTCTCTCCTGGCAACCTGATGTTGCTTTTCCACTTGTTGTGAGCTCTCAATTGTAGTTATGATGGGTGCCTATAAAAGCTGCTGGTTTTTATCATTGCCAGATCCTCCACTGCTACTTTGACTGAGTGCTTCTTGAGTGATACTATGCTTTTTCCTTAATAATGTTGTGCTGGTGCATCCATGTCTGCCTTCTTGTCCCTAATTGGCACGCTGCTAGCTACCTGACATTTTGTGGATGCTTGTCTGGAGCTTTTGGCCCTGCTTGTAACAGGCTCTTGAGGAAGCTGCTGGTTTTTAGCCATGGCACCCTTATTCTTCTGCCATTGATAGTTTCTGCTATTCTTAAGATACTTTCTTAGCATACCAATGCTGGCCCAAAATCTGATTGCCCATTTGAATCCAGGATAGTGCTCATGGAACAAGTTAAGTGCATTCTGCTTGGCCTTGAGTTCTGGATGTTCCCATAGTATGCTAGCCTTAAGGTGATGGCGTGCTAGACTTCTGATGGCCTCTTGAATATTAGCCCACTCTTCATTATTGCACTCAATGGCCTCACAGATCTTCAATGTCTTTTGATTTTTAGGATTTGGTATAAACACCACATTTTATCCCTCACATGCTGTGATAGGCTTTTCTGAGGGACTTATCTTTGGGCACTGTTGTTATGCTTCAAAGACTGTATGGTGTTCCTCTACTGTTTCATTGGGAAATGACTCAACTCTTAGCTGTGACCTAGAGCTACCTGAGTTCCTTCTTTGTAGCAAAGATAGTGCTTTCTCTACCTGGGATATTGATACACGTATTAATGGCTCATCCTGTTTCTGGACTATTTCCTTATTTCTCTGGGCCATTGCATATATCCTATCAGCCACTGCACCTAATTGCTTCATTAATGCTTTGGTATGAGCTGATAATATACTTGCTAATATGGGTGATGGTGATGTTATGAGGGCTGGCTGCTGGTCCTTGACTAAGGGTACTGCATTTGCTACATTCTCATTTGCCTGAGGAGTCTGCATTATTACATTGAGTGGGCATACTGTTAACATGGCCTTTTTTGGATGTAGCACTGCTTGTTGTACTGAATGTCAAAGCAAGCTGTTGTCCATCTGTTCTTCTGCTGCTGTCAGCAGTGGGGTTTGGTGGGAAACCAGATGACTTTGCTTTTTTTTTTGGCGGCATTTAAATGTAAGTGAGTCAAACCAAAGGGGAAATAGCTGTACATATGCATGTGTATGCAGTGCCACAGCTTTATTTATAATGCTTACTATGGCAGGTCATCATTGAATCCTATACTCATGTAGGTGCAATATCTCAGATACAAGACTATCTTAAGTTCACATCAGTATTGACCAAAAAGTGATATAATAGAATTACATTGTTGAAGGTCAAACTGTTTGCCCCATGGACAAGACTACTTTGACTCAATGCCATAAGAGAAGAGAGAAAAGACCATGTTGCTATTGTAGCAAGCCTCTCAGTCATGAAGCTTGCAGACAGCATACAAAGTATTACAAGGATCACAGCCAGTTTTTTTCCCACATAAGTCATATTTGACCATTTATTGGTCACTACTGTACCAACATTATCTTGTTGGCCAGCTGATACTGCTGTATTGGCACCTGGCCATTGTTGTCACCTTACGCAAACTGAGTCAGGCAGGTTTGTGGCACTGTTAGGCACACCTCAACCTTCTGAATATGGCATGCAGAGTGATAGCACTGACAAAGAAGGTTCACTGATGGACTGTAAGCCTATTTCCCCTAACAACAGTACCATGTATGAGCCTGGTGAATTCCCAATATGCAATGAGACAACACGTGTTGAAACAAATGTCAAGAATACTTTATTGAGCCAAGTGAGCCCAGTAATATATCCACTAGTGAATAATGTAATGTTGTGGCTAGAGAAGTGGTGCATTTCCACTAATATCAGTAATGGGGGCTTTGAGGATTCATTACTACTTCCTCCCAAAATCATTCCAGGATGCAATTTGGATGATACCACAGCCATCAGTAAAAAGCAGGTTTTTCCAGGCACAATGGATGGTATTGCTGGCCGATGTGTGAGATCCAAGGGATTTACTCAAAAACTCACATACATTGTTATTACCCAAACACCAGCACTAAGAACATCACCTTCCCACAGAGAGGATCTATAGAAGTCAGCATGCAATTGCAGCAAAGTAGGCAAGCTATAACCCATTGGCCAGAATATGGAATCAATTGGAGACTGCAGATATTCAAGATAGAGGGTATCTGCTGGAGCAAAAGCTTTCCACTGGGAGCAATGCATTTGCTTTTCAGCAATATCCCTATACTGATGACCTAGTTGTACATGGGGCATTTAAAGCTGAATGAGCCCTTTGAGATACCGGAGAAATTTGAAAGAATTGGCAAGATATTACAGAGTATCTGCTACTGTAAATACTTCTCACAAGCTCCAATCAATACTCATATGCACATGCAACAACACAAATGCAAACACTGGATGAACTAGATATGTATTTATTCAAGTGGCATTCTGAAGCCATTCCTACCTAGAGTATATTGGAAGCATTGGGAGTCATATGTGGACATTGTAGGAATATTTATCCAGAAGCAGATCACCAATGCCAACTTGATGCATCAACAGCTGTTGTGCCAAGAGTTTGTGACAGGACTTGAGTTGCTATACTACAAACATAAAGCTGAACACCTAGATCTCTGCTACTACTGTATCCATTCTCTACTCCATCTTGCATGGTGTGTGGAGAATGCTGGGCCTTGCTTCACCTTTTGGAAACTTTCCTATGGAGCAGATGTGTTGAAAGATAGGAAGATAAGTCAAGGTGCAGGTATTACTGTATCCCAATCTCATCAAGAATATTACCTTCAAGTCTGTCATGGATGTAATGAGTTGGCACATGGAGGACAGCCAGGAAGAGTTGAAAAATACTGAGGACAGAGGTGCACATGAAGACACCTATGCCTATGGTATTAAGAAGCTAAGCAGCCTCAATGCATGGGTAATTAGTTAAGTAATGCAAAGTTGGGTTGGGTGCAACAAGCAACTAATTTTTATTAGGAAACTCTACCAAGGTATGCTGGATTTCTCTTGGTCACAAGCCAACCTCTACCCCTATGAAAAATTATTGAGATGATCCTGTCAAAAGGCTGTCACAAAGTTAAAGTTCTGTGACCAAGAGGTACTGATCCCATCAGGCCACTGTCCATAGACTGTTGAAAAATAATTGCCCCCAGGTCTCACAAAAAACTTTGTCAAAATTTTTCATCACAACATTACATGAGTGGCTTTAGATTGGTTCCCTGCCAACTTGCTCCCTTTGTGATCCCAGAAGCTCTATCACCTCCTACATTTGTGACCATTGATTGGCTATTGCCTCTTTTTCACACTCCTTACTTCCTGACTTAACCATTTCTCTTACTTTTCATGCAAACAAGTTGATTTATTTCCATTGAAGCTTCAGTTGTACCTCAATTGCCAATTGTATTGACCTGTACAAGTCCCTCTACCCTACACTAACATTAAGCCCAACCCCATTCTCAACAAGTAACACCATTAAAATCCACCACTCAATAAGTGTTTCTGCTGTAACGCTCTGGCTCCACAACTTTGGCAGGACCCAACAGCTTTATGCCACTGTTCATTCATTGGTTCCCACATGTCCTGGTCTTCAGCCAACACTGCAAGGCTGGACACCTCATCTGCCAGCCGTTGCAATAAATCCTTGCAATATTCCAGTGCATTTTCTTGGGCACTACTCTTCAAGAAGTGCTGCAACCTCTTGGTGTGCCTATTAGTGTCCCAAAACTCCACAGAAGGCATTGTGATAGTCTTTCCAGCTCTTGACATTGTAGCTGTGTCTGTCAGTGGGATCTCCACTCTGTCAGCAGCAGAGGATCTGGAGGCTGTGCCAGATGAATTGCCTTTTTCTGCAAACTCATCTACCTGGCTGGAGTGTAGCTAAGCTGGATGTGCTTCCAACTTTTGTGAAAACAGCTGTTTTCTTGTTGGCAATTCTCCTTGGCTATGATGGGATTCAGTCTGTTCCTGGCTTACAGCACTAATTGACAAGAACTGCAGTTTTCTTGGCATGCCTCCCTGTCTCAGGATTGTGTAGACATTTTTCCCTCTACCTTTTCCTTTATCACTGTCAGGTCTTTCACTGCTACTTTGTCTGAATGCTTCTTGTAAAGAACTATGTTTTCTCCTAGTTAAATTGGCTCTGATGCATCTGTTTTGGCCTGATTGTTCCTTGCCAGCACTCTTCTGGCAACCTGACATTCCTTTTCCACTTGTTTTGAGCCCTCACCATAGTTGTGATGGGCTCCTGTAAAAGCAGCTGGTTTTTATCACTGCCAGGTCCTTCACTGCTTCTTTGACTGGGTTCTTCCAGTGTGGTACTACGCTTTTTCCTTGTTAAATGTGGTGCCAGTGCATCCATGTCTGCCTGCTTGTCCCTAATTGGCACTCGGCCAGCTACCTGACATCTTGTTGATGCTTGTCTAGAGCTTTTGGTGCTGCTTGTAACAGGCTCTTGAGGAAGCCGCTGGTTTTTAGCCATGGCACCCTTATTCTTCTGCCTTTGATAGTTTCTGCTATTCTTAAGATACTCTCTTAGCATACCAATGCTGGCCCAAAATCTGATTGCCCGTTTGAATCCAGGATAGTGCTCATGGAACAAGTTAAGTGAATTCTGCTTGGCCTTAAGTTCTGTATGGTCCCATGGTATGCCAGCCTTGAGGTGATGGCATGCCAGACTTCTGATGGCCTCTTGAATATTAGCGCACTCTTCATTATTGCACTCAATGGCTTCACAGATCTTCAATGTCTTTTGATTTTTAAGCTTTGGTATAAACACCACATTGTCTCCCTCCCATTCTTTGGTAGATTTTCCTGTGGGCTTTATCTTTGGGCACTGTTGTTGTGCTTCAAAGACAGTACAGTGTTCCTCTGCTGGTACATCAGGAAATAGCCCAATTCTTGGCTGTGACATTGAGCTACTTGAGTTGCTTCTTTGCAGCAAAGATACCGCTTTCTCTACCTGGGATATTGATTGCTCTACATGTATTATCCACTCATCCTGCTTCTGGACTATTTCCTGATTTCTCTGGGCCATTGCATATATCCTATCAGCCACTCCACCTAATTGCTTCATTAATGCTTTGGTATGAGCTGACAACATACTTGCTAATATGGGTGGTGGTGATGTTATCATGGCCACATGCTGGCCTCCAACTGAGGATACTGTGCTTGCTACAATCTCATCCGCCTGAGCATAATGTTCAGCTTGTGGCTCTGCTGAAGTTCTCAATTGCCTACTTAACTGAGAGCCTTAGGAGTCCACATTATGACCTTCAATGGGCACACTGTCCACAGGGCCTTTTTTGGATGTAGCCCTGCTTGTTGCACTCAATGTCAAAGCAAGCTGTTGTCCATCTGTTCTTCCACTGCCATCAGCAGTGGGGCTTAGTTGGGAACCAGACAACTTTGCTTTATTTTTTGGCGGCATCTATATGGAAGTGAGCCAAGCCAAAGGGGAAATAGTGTTACATATACATGTGTATGTGATGCCACAACTTTATCTATAATGCTTACTATGGCAGGTCATTATTGAATCTTACATTCATGTAGGTGCCATGTCTCAAATACCAGACTGTCTTAAGTTCATATCAGTATTGACCTAAAAGTGATATAATAGCATTACATTGTTGAAGGTCAGACTGTTTGCCCCATGAACAAGACTACTTTGACTCAATGCCATAAGAGATGAGAAAAAAGAACATGTGGCTATTGTGGCAAGCCTCTCAGCCTTGAAGCACACAGACAGCATAGGAAGTATTACAAGGATAAAAGCCAATGCTTTCCCACACAAGTCATATTTGACCATTTATTGGTCACTACTGCACCAACATCATCTTGCCGGCTAGTTGATACTTCTATATTGGCACCTGGCTGTCTTTGTCACCTTGCGCAAACTGTGTCAGGTAGGTTTGTGACACCTTTAGGCTCACCTCAGCCTTCTGAATATGGCATGCAAAGTGATAGCTCTGACAAATAAGGGTCACTGATGGATTTTGAGCCAATCTCCCCTAACAATAGTGCCACATTTGAGCCTGGTCAAATTTCCATATACAATGAGATAACACCCATTGAAATGGATGCCAAGGATACTTTATGGAGCCAAGTGAGCCCAGTAATCCATCTACTGGTGAATGATGTATGTTGTGGCTAGAGAAGTGGCGCATTTCCGCTAATATCACTAATGGGGGCTTTGCGGATTTATTACTATTTCTTGCCAAAATCATACCAGGATGCAACTTACCATATACATGGTACAAGTGGACAACCATCATGAGGCTGGGAACATAAGATGCAGAGACTGTCCTGTTTCTGCATGTGTTAAAAGTTGCATGGCATTCACATCCAAAAATGCTACCATTGCAATGTGTCAAAATTGTCAGGAATCCACCACCATTAAGGGAAAACATCCTTCACACTCACAATATATTCTGGTTATACCCTGTCTGAGGGAGCTGATGCAGTCCAACAAATATTGCAAAGCTTTACAGCACCACACTCAGTATCAATCAAGCACATATATATGCAGTATATTTGATGGCAATCATTACAAACAGCTAAGAAGCAAGGGCAACTTTGAAGGTATGTATGATCATGCCTTTGCTTTTGTATTTGCTGAATTCTCATTAAACAAGTACTCTACCAGCAAATTCTGCCAGCTGCTGATTCTCATCAATCTGAATCTGTTGCCCATCTTATGGTATCAGAGCAATAATCTGATGGTAGTCTCACTGGTTTCTGGGCCTAAATCACTGTCCAACCTGGATAACTACCTGTATCCATTGCTGGATGAACTTTGTATGCTTTCAGGCAGGATAAGAGTAAATGGCCATCATGTAAAAGCATGTATTATTATCTGCATTGGAGATACCTCAGCCATCAGTAAGATAGCAGGTTTCTTGGGCACAATGGATGGTATTGCTGTCAAATGTGTGAGATCCAGGGAATTTATTCCAAAACTCATGCACACTAGACTTGTTCCGTTGGATAGTGCCACATTGAGCCATGAGTGCGAAATAGTGCCATAGTGTGCCTGAGAGTCATAGCAGACCTAAACTTGGCCACAGAGTGGGACATATAGTTCTGCATATTCATGCAAAGCAGCCCCTGTACTTCACCTACTGTGCGGGAGAAAATCAATTTTTTAACCTTTTTTTTGGGATCAAAATTGTGCATGACGTAAAAGAGTACAGACAGACTGAAGATATGCATCTGGTACATAATACCCATGGCACTCTAAATCTCGCCCCACAGGCTTGTAGCATGTCACAAAAATGCATGGCACTATCTTGGTCCACTGGTACTATCTGGCACTATAAGTGCTTTGTATAGGTTCTACTTTAGGGCTAATATTTAAATATAGTGCCAGATAGTACCAGTGGACCAAGATAGTGCCATGCATTTTTGTGACATGCTACAAGCCTGTGGGGCTAGATTTAGAGTGCCATGGGTATTATGTACCAGATGCATATCTTCAGTCTGTCTGTGCTCTTTTACGTCATGCACAATTTTGATCCTAAAAAAAAGGTTAAAAAATTGATTTTCTCCCACACACTAGGTGAAACACAGGGGTTGCTTTGCACGAATATGGAGAACTATATGCCACACTTTGTGGCCAAGTTTAGGTCTGCTATGACTCTCAGGCACACTATGGCACTATTTGGCACTCATGGCTCAATGTGGCACTATCCAACGGAACAAGTCTATTATTATTACCCAAGCACCTGTGCTAAGAACATCATCTTTCTACTGAGAGAATGTATAGAAGTCAGCATGCAATTGCAGCAAAGTAGACAAGCTATAACCCATTGGCCAGAATATGGAATCAATTGGAGACTGGAGATATTCAAGATAGAGGGTATCTGCTGGAGCAAAAGATTTCCACTGGGAGCAATGCATTTGCTTTTCAACAATATCCCTATACTGATGACCTAGTTGTACATGAGGCATTTAAAGCTGAATGAGCCCTTTGAGATACCGGAGAAATTTGAAAGAATTGGCAAGATATTGCAGAGTATCTGCTACCCTAAGTACTTCTCACAGCTCCAATTAATATTCATTTGCATATGCAACAATACAAATGCAAACACTGGATGAGCAGGATATGTTTTTTTTTAAGTGGCATTCTGAAGCTGGTCCTACCAAGAGTATATTGGAAGCATTGGGAGTCATTTGTGGACATTGTAGGAGTACTTATCCAGAAGCACATCACCAATGCTAATTTGATGCATCTACAGCTGTTGTGTGCAGAGTTTGTAGCATGATTTGAGCAGCTATACTACAAACATAAAGCTGAATGCGTAGATTTCTGCCACTACTGTATCCATTCTCTGTTCTATCTTGCATGGTGTGTGGAGAATGTTGGGCCTTGCTTTACCTTTTTGCAGTTTCCTATGGAGCAGATGTGTGGGGAGATAGGAAGATGAGTCAAGTTGCAGGTACTACCATATCCCAGTCTCATCAAGAATATTACCTTCAAGTCCACCATGGATGTGATGAATTGGCACATGAAGGACAGCCAGAAAGAGTTGGAAAATACTGAGGACAAATGTGCACATGGAGACACATATGCCTATGGCATTAGGAAGCTAAGCAGCTCCAATGTGTGGTTAATCAGTTAAGTGATGCCAAGTTGGGTTGGGTGCAACAAGCAACTAATTTTATCAGGAAAGCTCTACCAAGATATGCCAGATTTCACATGGTCACAAGCCAACTTCTACACCATTCAATAAGGAATTTGCACAAACAAAAGCCAGAGCACACCAATAAGGGGGACTAGAATCCAGCAGGGAGAAGGGATATATTGGCCAGATACCAAGAAGTTCTTTGTGGATATTCAGGAGGTATTCATGCCAGAAGTGGTAACAGCCAAGCATATGTTTGCAAGATGTATATGTTACCAGCAGTACAAGGTATATGGCAACTTTGCAAGTATCACACTAAAAAGCCTTAAATTACAGTGATAGAAGTATGTCAATTGCGGCAGGTGTGCACATTTGTAGAGGTTAGTAAGCAGGAGGCCATAGTTTTTTTTTATTCAAACTATATGTGGAATGCCCAAGGTAGTAGTGGGTAAGCAAATAAATATGGGTAAATCCACAGTGGAATATAGGAATTGCACTAGAGGAGGTAGAAAAAGGATATACCATTTGGTAAATTAGTACAGTATCATTATACAGAACTAGCTGTAGGCCACCATACTGCCATTATAATGCCATCCAAGTCTTGCTATAGGGCCATTGAGATACCGTCAAGTTTTCTGCCATATAAGGCAATTGGATGTCCTGGCCTGTTGGGTCCATATAAAATAGTTGTGGAGCACAATAAGACCACAACAATGCCATGCAATTATTGTCACAGCAACAATAAAATCCTGCAAAGTTCATCACTTTATTTGGCAGTAAAATTAGCAAAACACCTTTGTGATCCCATCATAAGATTTTTAAGAGGGTTACTAATTACAAGCTGCTGGTAATATGATGGTCTCTAAATGGGGCCATGATGGTTGATCCAGATTGGGTCCACTTGTGGGACAAAATTACTCTTCATAGGGAGACGCAAATCTCAACTTGGTCAAATTTATCAAATTAAGAGTGCTGGGTGTCATTGGAAAGCCCTGACTTCCCTTACCAAACTAAGGTGGGCAGTGTAATGTATATCATGCTTGGAGCTCATCCAGATATCTCATATTTAGGGGGAGTTATCAGCCTGCATAATCAGATCAAATGATCTGGCTGTATTACAGCAGTTGAGCAGATTTTCAGATGCCTAAAAGGAACTGCAGATATCTATTTAAGATACTCCTACAAGAACTTGGAACAGAATCTATTGTGATACTCTGATGCTGACTGGGGGCCAAGTTTAGAAGACAAAAGATCCACCACAGAATACACCTTTCTTTACCGTAAAGGAGCAACATCAAGGAAATCAACAAAGCAACTAACCATAACACTTTCCATCTCAGAGGCAGAGTATATGGCTGCCTGTGAGGCTACAAAAGTGGCAATGTTGCTAAGAAAGCTTTTAAAGATTGAGGCTTATGTCAAAACTGTCTATTGATGTAATTTGACATACTTAAGGATATATAAAATTAGGTAAATGTTGTATCCAAGAGAAAGTGTAATAAAACTCTTGAATGGTTTAACTGAACCAAAGTGACAATTAAGTGCAGAATCTTAGAATTGTCAGCAAGTGGCAGAAATATTAGCAGAAAGATTCTGATCTAATATTGGTCTTGGATATAGCTGGGTTGGCTATAAAGACAATGATATTTGTTTGCTAGGCAGGCTAGGCTTGGTATTCTTTGGACTGCTAGATATACTAGGCTTGGATAGAAACTAGAATGGAATTGTTGGATTCTTATTTTTGCTGAGACAGAATCTTAATTTTGTTGAGACACACACTAAACCAAAAGGTTCAGTAAACTTTATTTATACTTTTCTGATCAAGTTGAATTAGTAAGCGCCAAGGGACTGGATTGATTGAAATCAATTTGGGTGTTCATAGGTGCATAAGATAAATGAAAATTACATCATCAAACAACTGATGTCTTGGCAACTGCACAGTGGTTTGATAGATCTCAGATGACTAATCACCTGGGAAGGCTTGGCAGATAGGTTGATAACGTAATGACCATTTGAAAATAGATCAGGTGTGATAGCTAAAAATAGATTCTGAGGTGGGATAAAATAAACTGTAACTGGGATTTGTTATGTTTGGGTTAGGGAAAATCTGTTAGGGTACTAGATTTTCAAACGGAGTAAAATTGGCTAAGTTTTAAATGTTGATGCACTACATCACTTCCTTCCAGAAGAGAGTTTTTTGATACCCTCTGGGTTCCTTGGCGGCTCCAATACTGATCAATAATGGCAACATCATCAAAGTTGGTGTAAGGTTCCCAGGTGTTGTGTTTGGCATCATAGCCTTTCCACTTGACTAAATAAAGGCAATTTGGTTCTTCTCCATCATGGTCCACAATAGCTTCAGCTTCATAGGATTCCAAAGTTACTGGGTCTTGAGAAATAAGTTTGAGTGAAGAAGGTGGAAAGTTTTTGGGTGGCAGTGCTCCAGTGTTATCCTGAAGTACATAAGATCCTCCAGTAGCATGTCTGACAACCTTGAATGGTCCTTCATACTTGGGGTCAAGCTTAGATTGCCGGATTGGATCTAGTGTCATGACATATGACCCATCTGGGAAGCTGCTGTTCCTGTGTCTTGAGGCGTACATTGAAGTCATCTTTTGCTGAGAGGCCTTACTTCTGGCACTGATAGCAGGGTAGACAATGTTGGTAAGGTACTCAAGTCGGTTCTTTAGCTTATCTGTATTCAAACTTGCTTACTCTGCATTCTGGTAGTCTCCAAAGTGGTTGTATCTGCTTCCAAACATCAAGGAAAATGGTG